>JAMFRD010000004.1:353059-480256 GCA_025502685.1 Pascua sp. PH4015B
CTCTGGTGCAGTGCAGCTGCAGTGACCAACCCCCCGGGCCCCCCCCCCCGCGGGGACGGTTCGAGGCACCTCTGTCGGGGCGGCAAAATGCGTGAGTTGCTCGCAGTGAGGACAGTGTGTCGTGTCGGGATGGCGGTGACGATGGGCATAAGCTGACCAGGGGTACGTCGTGGGGGTGCCCGTAGCGAGAACGTGGCTGGTGGTAATGCCAGAATCTGACGGTGTCTCGACGACGGGAGGATCGTGCGCGGTGACTATGGCCGTTGGCGTTTGGGAATATGGGGGCTGCTGTGCGGGCTGAGAATGTGAGGCATGGAGTTGAGGTGATCTGCGAGGACAAAGACGAGTAAGCCCGAGAGATGACTGGGGATGAGACGTGCGTTTACAATGGGTACAATTCGGTGGTGGACAATGTGTGGTGGACGGACGGGCACAAGTCAAGGGAGGTGTGGCCGAGCAGGAGGAGACCAGGATCCGCACCAGCGAGTCACGTAGGAGGATGAGCTTGACGAGGCCGGCGACGAACGTGAGGGATGCGTGGAGAGCTGGCCAAATTGGAGGAGCAGGCCAAAGTTGACGAGCTTCTGGAGAAGAGCAACTGCGAGGAACGAGGTGCGAGCGGAGAACGAGGGTGATCGGAGGAATAAGCTGCGGACCACGCAGACGAACTTACTGCATGCGTTGGGGACAAATTTGGCAGCACGTCGAGGCTGTGCAGGGTTAATGGGATTAGGAGGACGAGCTTGACGAGACCGACGTTGAAGGCCAGGAAGATGCCAATGCACTGGACGAGTTGGAAGACGAGCGTGTCAAGGTTAGCCAGGTCATGGAGCGCGATTTCAAACATCGGGATGTGGGACGATGGAGATGAACTTGGGGAATGTCTTTGTGTCTGGCCTGTCACAAAACTAGAGGTCGAGGAAGACGTAGCTGTGCGTTTTTGTCCAGGCTGACATTCACAGGCCCAAACCACCACTGGCGTTTCGTGAGCTTGTTGCCTGCTGGTCAGTGATGCCGCGGGGCGCGCACAAGATCGTATCACGAACCAGGGTGGGGAACGTCGACACTGGCCTTGTGACAGGGTGAGTGCGGGGAAGAGGCTTGTGACGGGGTGAGGTGGGAGAAGAGGCTTGTGACGCAATGAGTGGTGGCAAGAGGCTTGGATGGGCAGTCTTGTTGTTGCTGTGGGTGTGCCTCTTATGGTTGCTTGTGGTTTGGAAGCTTGTGTTTCCGGCGTTGCTTGTGTTGGTGGTGTTGCTTGTGTTGCTGGTGTGTCTTGTGTTGCTTCTGTTGTTGGTGGTGCTGGCGTTGGTGGTCTTGGTGTTGTGGTTGGGTGGTCATGTTGGTGAGGTGGTGGGGTGGTGGGGTGGTTTGGTAGTATTGGCGTGACGTGGTGTTGGAGGTCTAGTGGTGTGATGATGTGGTCGTGTCGGTGGTGTGGTGGTGTGATGGTTTGGTGGTCTTGTTATCGTTGGTGGTATTGCTGGCGCTGCTCGTGCTTTTTGCACTTCTGGTGCTGCCCACACTGCTGGCATTTGGTGTGGTGCTGCCGGTGTGTGGTGCGAGTTTGAGTGATGATGTTAGTGTTGGAAGTGTCACATGCGCTGCGGATCAAGTGTTGTGTGCGAATGGTGTTGCGTCACGGTAGCTGGTGATTGTGGGTGTGTCTGCAGGGGTATGTGCTGATATGCGTACTGGTGGTGATGAGGTTGTTGAAAGGGAGTTGTACGTGTTGCTGTGCGTACGAGGGATGTGGCGGTGTTCGGTTGGTGACAGTGGCGGAAGTATGTGCGGCCATGGGTCTTGCTGCTGTATGTGGTACACCTACTGTGCCAAGCATTCTCGCTGCCCCAGTGCCTCCCGTTACCTATCAATCAAACTCCACTTCATCTCAATCATTCTATGTTTACGGAAATGGAAACGCAAACGGTATGGAATTGGAGGAGGCCAACTATGATCTTCTGGTCTCTGGCGCCACAATGGCAGTCGTGAGCGTGGGCGAGGGTAGGCGCTCTGGGCCGCTTTTTTTTTTGTTGGGTGCCCGCTCGCGTCGACTGGTGGCCCATGTGCGCTCGAGCACCGATGAGACAGTGCGGGTTCGGCCGAGGAGGGAGAAAAGCACGTTACTGCTTCTTTGCACGACGCCAAACCCCACGGATTTTATTGACGACAAGCGTCAAGCGGCCGCGCTTGGGGTTGGTGTCGGTGGGAGGGGTGGCGGGGGTGAGTTGGTCGGGGACCCGGGGCGGGACAGTGGCGACGACGAGGGGCGTGGGTGGCTGCGACTCGGGGGGAGGGGCTGGAGCGCCAACAGTCTCGCCAGAGCATTGGGGTGTCGGTGCGCTCGAGCGGGCTGGGAATGGCTCTGTTGCCAACAATTCGGCGCACTGGCCCAAGCTGGCCACCGGCTCGTGATGTGGCGGCAGGAGTCGAAGCATAAAGCCAGCTTGGCCAAGGCTGGGAATGGGGCTGTTCTGGCAGGGCAAGCGTCCGAGTAGCGTGTCCTCACCGACATTGGGCTGGGAGAGGGATGGGGTCGTCAAGAGCTCGGGGCCAAAAACAAGCACAGGCGGGGCAGGCAGGGCGGCAGTTTGTGCGTCCTCGATGGACCCGTCTTGGGTCTGTGTTGTCGAGGATGCCGATGCAGACGTCGGCGTCGGGACTGGGACTGGGGCTGGTGCTGGTGGAGCAGCAATTTCGGAAGACTCGGCAGCGACAACGTCCGTTGCGGGCACAGGGGTTGGCGTGGGAAGAGGTGGGGCGTCCCGGGCCGGTGCGACAATGAGCGGCTCAGAAGCGAAAGGTGGGGCGGAGCTGGCTGTGGACACAGGCAAGATTCCAGACGCGCTGGCTGTTCCCGAAGTGCTCGGCGCGCGACGTGAGCTTGTCCCTGTGTTGTCCGTCGTGTTCGAGTTGGAAAGAGCTGGAATAGCGTCGGGGGCAGACGGGGCAGACTCTACGGGGGAGAGTGGAGCTGCTGCGGCGGAAGTCGTGGTGGTGCTCGAGGTAGTGTCAGCGGTACTAACTGTGCTCGCCGCAGCTTCGCCGTGGGAGTCGCCGTCTGCGCTCAGGTCGGCCACGGTGTCGTTGGCCGGGGTCTCGTCGCCGACGCTCTCGTTGCTCGAGCTCGAGCTCGCATTCGCCTCGCCCTGGATCGCGCTACCAGAGCCGTCCACTTGGGCCTCCCCGCTCGCCTCGCCCTGGATCGCGCTACCGGAGCCGTCCACTTGGGCCGCCACACTCGCCTCGCCCTGGATCGCGCTGCCGGAGCCGTCCACTTGGGCCTCCGCGATGCTTGCGCCGTTCGCCACGATGGCCTGTGGTGCAACGACCGGTTCCCCGCCGAGGACGAAGACAATGGTGTCGTCACGGTGGCGGTACGACGAGTCCACATGCGCCATCCCAGGCACGCACGAGCCAATGTCCTCAGCTGACCATGGGGGCAGGTGCGAGAATGGGAGGATGGCCGGGAAGATCGGCTTGATGAGGTACCGGCGCACATACGGCACCTCGGGCGGCGCGAGGTGGAGGTCGGCGATGAGCGCGTCGATCTCCGGGATGAGCGCCCTCGCTGTGGGCCGGTTGGCGGGGACCGGGTCGACCATCCGGCCAACGAGGCGACGGACACGCTGGGCATAGGGACTCTGCCAGATGGGGTGGCAGAAAAAGTCGTCTCTGTTGAGCCCCGTGCCAGCCACGTAGTCCGCCGCCTGGCGGCCGTACCGGACGGACACGTCCTCGTGGTCGACGAGGTCCTTGAGCGTGTGGCCCAGCCCAAAGATGTCGCAGGGCGGGCCGTGCTCGTCCCCGTCCATGACCTCCGGCGGCACGTACCCGGGCGTTCCCTGGTAACCGTGGCCCTCGGCGCAAACGTGGACCTCCTCGGCAAGGCCCCAGTCGGCAATGACGACGGAGCCGTCGGGACGGCGCAGGAGGTTCTCAGACTTGAGATCGTGATGCACGATCCCCATCTCGTGCGCCACGGCCAGTCCCGGAAGCACATCGCGCATGGCCCGCAGGGCGTTGCCAAACCCGACCGGCCAACCAACACTCTCCAGATCCCCGTCGCACAGCTCCAAACCCAGAACGAGGAACTTGAGCGTCCTCTTCCAGGTCCACGATTGCAGAACGCCCGGCGTGCCCCGGAGCCTGCGGAGCATATTGCGCTCCTGCATGAAGGAGGCGCGGCTCGAGCCCCTAGCCGTGTCGGGGCAGATCTTGAGCGCCTTGTGCTGACCAGACGGCAGCTCGACGCGGTACACCCAGCCAAAACCGCCGCGTCCGAGGCGCTCCTTGACAGTGCACTGGTCAATGCCAGGCCCCCAGTAGAGAGTCGCGGGGCGGTTCAGGCCGTTGGCAGGAATGTCGAGTAGGTCACGGAGGCGCGGGTCGTTGACTTCGTAGTCGATCGCCTGCTCGTCCTCGCTCTCGGCGCTGTCCTCGTCGGTACCGCGGTCCTCGTCTTCGTCCTCTTCGTCTTCTTCTTCTCCTTCTTCCTCTGCTCCTTCTTCTTCTCCTTCTTCTTCTCCTTCTTCTTCTCCTTCTTCTCCTTCGTCTGCTCCGTCTTCTTGTTCCTCTTCTCCTTGACCTTGACCTTGTCCTTCTTCTTCTTCTTCTTCAACGCCATCGTGGGCGGCGAGCGCGGGGACGGGCCCGGCGACCAGGGCGGCGGGCGGTTGCGCGACAATGTCGGCGAGCTGCCGAGTGAGCTCGTCGACGGCCGCCACGTAGCGGCGGAGAGAAGAGTAGGAGGGCATGGTTGGGGTGGTGGTGCTGGTGGTGCTGGTGTTGGTGCTGCTGTTGCTGCTGCTGCTGCTGTTGCTGCCGCTGTTGCGGCGGTGGTTTGGTGGTGGTGGTGGTGGCGGGGGGGTGGGTGGTGGTGGAAGAGTTTGTTGGGTCGGGGGCAAAGGTGTGTACGGTAAGTGAGGGCTGGGGGGGAAAGACTGGGTGCGTTGGGGGGGGTCTGGTATATCTGACAGACCGCTATGCTCGCTGGGCATCTCGGACGGCCATGCAAAGCCCTCATTCGCTGTGACTCGACTGTACTGCATTGTCACATCGCCCTGTACTAAAGTTGACAACAAAGGCAAACAACGGTTGGTGAGTGGGACCAAAGGCGGAAGAGCAGAGGGGACGGAGGGTGCAGACAGGCGGACACGGAGGGTACACCCAGGCGGACCCAGCCCCACCTGTGGATGACCCAAGGCGGAAGAGCAGAGGAAACGGCGGTGTAGAAGGGCAGTGTCCAGCGACACGTGTGCCCAGCAGCTGCATTTTAACCAGGTATCTGCGTGTTGTAGGCAGCTCCGGTGCCCGATGGATGGGGGGCTGGACCTTGCTCGCACCCAAGTGGCTTGCGCTAGCGAGGACGTAAACAACAGAGCATCCTCCACGCCGCACCGCCTTCACACCTGCCGTGTGCTTACCCCATCAGTAGCCGACGCATCCATGCCCACGAGCGGGGTATCGATACGCATCTCGAGCCGACATGAAAAAACGGTGCCATATGCTTGGATTGCATGTAAGAAGTCGTAGAGTGGAGTAAGGACAAAAGTGGAGGGACGGCGTCGGCGTCGGTGCGGAAGACGCTAAGGATTTGGGTTTCAGGGACCAAAACCCGGTGCCGCATTGTTTACTCCACAGGGGCCCCACGTGGCAGCATGTGGCACTTTTTTCACTTTCGGATGCTCTGCCACATTTCAGCCAGAGTATCCGCTCGCCGTACCCACACTGTAGCGGCCCGGGACAGATGGCCTTGGCAAGTATTCCAGTTGTCGTTCCCCAATCGGGAGAAGGTGGTGGGAGAGCTCAAGGTGTTCGGTGTTGGACATACTCAGAAGGATGAAAACAACGTCCTCCAAAGGGTTACTTTGAACAACGTTGGGAACAAGGTTTGGGTGCTGATGTTTCCAGTACAGGGAACAAGGTGTGCCGTAAGATGCCGTGACTGGTGTGCGTACGTCCCATCGCTTGCTAATGTGCAGACATGGCGGTGCCACGAACCGTGCGCGGTGGAGCTACACGGCCCTCTGGTCGACTGCCACTGCAATTCTGCAATCTCCAATAAGTTGGAAAGGCAAGCGTGCCTACTGGCGTTTAATGAAGAGATCAAAACCTGGTGAGTAGAGTGGGCACATCAGCAGATCCTTGTTTAGATGCGGCCGCAACTCTGGACCCGAGTGTGGTAGCAGCAACATTGGCGTCTGTAGATCCATACCATCGCAGATCCATGCGGTATGGTAGCAGATTAGCGGGGACTCGAGCCTGGCACGGCACCGCCCATCACACGTACGATCGAGCTGTAGTACGCGCTCTGTGCCAACCAGTACGGGCCCGCTCGCTTCATGCGTCACTCAATCGCTCCGTACATCTGTACGTCCTAAACAAAAACCTTTCGGCGTTCATGTGTATGCTAACTTACGATTCACACACAACTTCTCCAGCAGACACAATGGCGCTGGAGGTAAGTGTGGATTTCCCCTACTATGCCGCACCCCGTGCTTAAGCCCGTGCGTCGCCCCATTTATCGTCTACACGACCAGACCTCGCACGACCTTGTGACGGTGGCACGGACATCGTAGCGGCCTCGACGTGGAGCTGTGCTCTTCATCACATGGTTGAAAGGAAATGAGTTACGGGTCATTTTGTGACATCCCCGTGAGCAGTGCTAAGCTTAGCAGATCAGTGCTAAGCTTCTGCTAAGCTTAGCAGCAACAATACGAGACACGACCAAGCATCGATCCTTGATTGGAACGGTGAGTTTGCTGTCTTTCCACAGTTGCTGTTGCTGTCTGCGTTCAATATGCAACACGAAATTGTACCCACGAAGCTGCGACCCAACACAGCACCTGCACCGAAGATCTTCAACGACTCATCCAAACTCATGTAATAGAAGTACATCAAGAAGACAATACAGTACGTATGAGCGCCTCTCTTCAGGTCACATTGGTGACGGCGCATGGTCTTTATCGGTCGTGTATACGGAAAAGAGAAACAAGTTGAGTGCCAAGTTCGAGGACTGGCAAGGCAATGCAAGCGAGCGAGACGTGTATGTCGCTGTGTGGTGGAGGTGGTGCACAAAGCAGCCCTCTAAACTTTCAAGCGGCGAATAACACCGCGGATTTTCTGGACGGTGCGTCCAAGGCGCCCAAGCTTGGGGGGGACGGCGGCGCGCTCTGGAGTTGGCGGAGGAGGAGAGACAATCGGCGACGAGACAGAAGCGGACATCGCGACGGCCGGTGCGGAGACGACTGGCTCAGGCTGAGTGTGGACAAGCGCTGGCCCATTGACGCCCGTAGTCGCTGGTGCTGGGAGGGCGTGCGCGCTCTGGTGGAGGCGCTCGAGGGCCCAAAAGATCCGCCAGTAGTCGGCCAACACATCACCCTCATTCTGGGCGACCACTCGCGGCGGCACATACGCCGTGGGCACGACGCGCGGCTTCACTGCAGTTGCAGTCGCCTGTTGCTGCGGTGCTCCGACTACGAAGGGGGGCACGCCCAACACTGCCAAAATCGACGGGTACACGGCGGCGCTGGGGTGCTCGATCAACCCTGCACCAAAAGCAGTTGGCGTAATGGCGGCGGGCGGGGCGGGTGCGGTGGGCGCGGGCGAGGCAGGGGCACTGGCGCTGTCGGCGGTACCGGTGGCCGGTGTGGCGGCAGGCGGCGTGGCAGGCGTCGGCGCCGCTTGGGCGGTTGGGTGCGGCGAGGGGGCGCGGCTGGGGGCAGCGAGGTCGGGCGCAGCGAGGTCGGGCGTGGCGAGGTCGGCGACGGCGAGGTCGGCGGTCGCGAGGTCGGGGGCGTCGGTGACGGGAGGCGGCGAGGGCGGACACGGTGGCGGCGCTGGGGTGGTGGTGGCGGAGGAGGCGGGGCCGTGGGTGAGGGCGGGCGCGGTCGGGGCGGGCGGTGACGAGAGGACTGGCGCCTGGGCGGGAGAGGACGAGGGGCCTGGGATGGCGGCGAGGGGGGTGGGGATGGGCGGCGGGCGTTGGCGGCGAGGGAGGTTGAGACCCCCAAGGCTCTGGTGTTCGAGCCAGATTGCCTGCTTTGTCAGAACATGGTTCAAGACATTTCTAGTCATTACTCACCTCGAGGGTGGCGGCCGCCCCCTCCGCCGTGGGACGGTCCTGGGGCAGCGAGGCGCACAGCGACTCGACCAGCGAGCGCACTAGATTGTCAGTACTGCACCATCTTCCAGTTGCTGACAACCACGCAGCTGTTGTTCACTCACTCTGCGGCCCCGCCGGAGACTCCCAGATACCGCCCACGAAGAAGTCGTCCGCCTTGCGGATGTCCCACCCGGCCTTCACCAACTTCCCGTCCTCGTCGTCGTGGGCGGTCCGCAGGTCCCATTCGTCCAGGAGTCCCTTGAGCACCCAGCCGATGCTGTAGACATCGGCCGGGAGACCGTGCCCCTCCATCCGCCAGACCTCGGGGGCGATGAACCCGGCCGTCCCGAAGAAGACGCCACCGGTGGCGCACTCCTCGGCCGGCATCGCCGCACCCCAGTCCCCGACGACGGCGTCCCCCGAGGCGCGCACGAAAATGTTCTCGTGCTTGATGTCGTGGTGCACGTAACCACGACGGTGCGCCTCGATGACGCCGCCGAACACGCCCCGCATCAGCCGCACCACCCCCGCAAACGTCATGGGTGCGTCGCGCACCACGCCGTCGCGGAGGTCGCCCTGCCCACAGAACTCGAGTACGATGAACGCGTACTTGTGGTTCGTGGTGGGCTCGCCCACCATGCGCAAGACGCCGCCACACCCCTCGAGCGCCTTGAGCGCCGCCTTCTCGCGCTCCCACTCGGCCCGATCCTCCATCACCGAGACTCTGTATTCCATTAGCATCCGGTGAGTTGACAAACGCCATCTACTCACTTGACCACAAAGTCCTGCCCCTGCTCGTCCTCCACGAGGAACGCCGACCCCTTCGCCCCGGCGCCAAGACGACGAATCACCCGGTACTCCGGCGCCCGCGCCCCCCAGTAGAAGCTGGCGGGCCGGCCGAGGTACTGGTCCTCGATGGCGAGGGCCAGCCGAGCATCGCGGCACCGCTCGCGCATGAGGTCGCGCTTTGCCTTCTTCCAGAAGGCGTCGTCGCGCACGACCTCTGCGGCGGCGGCGCCCGCGCTCCCAACAGCCCCAGCCTGGCCCGCTGCTCCCGTTCCCTCCGTCGCTGCCGAGTTAGTGCCATCCTAGCCCACCCAAGCGCTGCCACACTTACCGCCATTCCCCACTGTCCCGCCCTCGCTGGCGCCATCGGCCCCGGTCCGTTCTTGCGCCTCCCCATCTACCATCCTCGCCTTTCCTGCAGAGTTAGCGCCGTCTTTACACGACCATGTCGTGCGATTCTTACCATTGCCCTTACTCCTGGGCACAGAGAGCGGTCTCTCGCCACCCTCACTTCCAACCCCCTCGCCTGCCGAGTTAGCCACATTGTTGCCCGACCAAGTGCTGCCCTCTTACCCTCATCCCCGCCTGCACTCGGCCCCCCCATGGCCTCCTCACCCATCTCTCCCGCCCCTTCTTCAACCCCCTTCTCCATCACCGCCTTTCCTGCCGAGTTAGCGTCACTGTTCCCAGCCCAAGTACTTCCACGCTTACCCTTCTCCTCACCTCCCGACTCCACGCCCTTCTTGGCGCAAACCGCCGCAGCGGCGTTGGTGATTGTGCGCGCGGGCTGGCTGGGCCCGGCGCCGTTGTCGATTTGGTCCGAGGACCCAAAAATGCGAGCAGTGGAGCTCATAGTGCTGGTGGTGGTGGTGATGCTGGATATGTGTGACAAAGTAGTTAATAAAGCTGACTTCGCAGTACGATATGCAACGACAAATACATGGGGAACCGTCCCAGCGGCCGCTCCGACCCGCGTGTTTACTCCTGTGGAGCGTCTGGGACACTGCAACGCGCTCATTCGCTGAATCCTGGACGGTCTGCATCGCATTGTCACATGGCCCTGTACTATACGCGAAAGCAAGGTAAACAACAGTCGGTGAGCCAGATCCAAGGCGGAAGAGCCGCGGGACGGAGCATGTGATGTGCTGCGCGACCATGCTACGTGGCTTGGCAGGCATACGCGCTCACGCATCCTTGGAAGCTCCGGCGTCTCGTACGAGGGCCCCGGTTGTTTGGCAAAGGTGGCTTGCGCTAGCGCGTTTGTGACTTGGAAAGAGTGAGTTTTGCAGAGTCTTGTTGATTTCGCGGTTCGGTACGACTTCCACGGCCGAGCTGTAGGCACAGAAAATATTGGAGCATTCAGCACACGTCACCAGCGTCACTCCCACCGTGCGATGCATCCAGCTGAACCGACAGAGTCAGATCAAACTCGAGCCGACAGGTCGCGGCGGATGCCAAACAGAATCAAACAATGGTCTATAGTGAGGAACATCGAGAGCTACGGTGTGTCGAAATCTCCACCATTTCCACTAAAATAAAACCGTCAATTTCAGAGACTACCGCGACTCATTGTCGGAACTTTTTGCAAGCACCGCACCATCTGGTTGTAGTCTGGAAATTGCAACTCGTCCGCCACGCTACCTTGCTCCGTGCTGGTGGGCCTTTCGCTTCTCCGAAGAAAATGACGGCTTATTGCCACACCGTAGCGGAGCCTGTGCGCTGTCGACTCGCAACCAACCTATACCCCACCGTCAACCTGCCAGAGTCGAGCACGTCGCACGAGCTGTGATTGCCGCCTGCCCTTTGTGGACTCGGCCGAATAGTTTTAAGCCATTCTTCCGATTAAATCCCACAACCGCGTGGCGCACACGCGATTTTGGATCCGCGGCCCTCCCTCCAGGAGCGGGTGGAATTATTTCTCGATACATTTTGGGAATAAATCCCAGATCCACGTGCGTGGTTTTGCTTCCGCACCTCACTGCGGATGTTCGTACGGCTAAGTTCACGTCCGCGAGAATGCTCGTGAGGCGTGCGAGCGAGGCCGAGGTGGTGGTTGACGGTGATGATGAGTACGTTTGACGGGTGGAATAGCCTGGTACCATGTAACAGAGCCTTCCCACCCATGGTGTGTATTGTATCTGCAGATGGACCATGTAGCTCATGCCTAGTGGTGGCAGTGAGGAATATGGGAAAGTCCGTGGTGCAAACGACAAACGTCGAGGACTTATCCACGGCTTGCGGCTCGTGGCTTGGTGCGAGCACTTGCTGTCCTGTTGCACAGACCTTTCTCATGCTTAAATGTCGCTCGGATCCCGAAGGTGGCAGTGACAATACCCTGTGGTCCGGGCTGTGAGTTGCACGATCTGTCATCAAGGATACCATAGGAACGGCACAACTGTACTGATGTTGGCGGCCCCGGCAGAGCACGACCTTACTGACTTGAATGGTATGAGAGCAAAACACAGTGGCATAGTAACGCTCGTCATGTATCAACATGTAGTACAGACTTTGACTTCTCGATCATGGGCCCGTCTTTGTGACATCTTCTCTGTACGCCTGCTTGTACTTCTCGCATCTTGCAGCTGTGCTCGTGTTCGTGTTCGAACAGTTTGTCTCTCGTGGCAATGGTTCTGTTTGAGAAGTCTGATGTCAGCTGTCGCCTTGCATTGACTTGCTACTCACAAATTCTTTTTGTTCCGCCTCCCCACCCCTCTCCTTCCTGCCAACCTCATGCCTACGCGTGTTCCTCATGCAGGTCGCGTCCTTCTTGGTCCATTCTCCCACTTTTTCAATTGCCAGCGTCCTGCGCCAGTTGTTCGTCTCGACCATTGGTGATGAAGTGTCGCCGCCCGGGGCTAGTTTCCGACCATGTTCGCATTATAAAGGCTGCCAGTCAGAGTTGTTGCATGGAGTAGTGACCCACGCTTCTTGCCCTTGATGTATCTCCCTCGCGTTCTCCACGGGCAACACCAGGCTGCATCTCGATGTGATTATCATTCTGCTTGTCAGCTTCACTGTGGGATATGCTACGGCCAACTGCAACTCACAAGGTAAGAGGGCCAGCCTCTCTCGTCTCAATACACAATTCCAGATTGCCGTATTAGCGCGCCCATGGCCAGGTGATTATAGTACTGCTCGTTAGCGCTATTCTGGCGTGTGCTGTGGGGTAGCTGACACTCACGATGTACGAGGACCCGCCTCGGTTGTGTACTTGCGAGGACCAGCCTCAATCGTCCATTCGACTCGCACGTGCTCAACACGCAATGCCAGATCGTTGTATTGGCATCTCGCGTCCTCGTGGTTATTATACTGCTCGTTAGCGTTGCTGGGGAGTATGCTGCGTGGCTGCCACTGACAAGTTAAGAGGGCCAGCCTCGTTGTACGATCCAACCTGCACGAGCTCAGTACGCAGTGCCCAATTGCGTACTGGCACATGCGAGTGTGATTATAGTCTGCTGGTCAGCTTTACCCGATGGTGTGTTGTAGTCCAGATGCAGCTCACAATGTACGAGGGCCAGCCTCGGTCGTACGAACGAACTTGCACGAGCGCAGTACGCGGTGCCCAATCGCGTACCGACACGTGCGAGTCTGATTATCTGCTGGTTAGCTTTGCTCTGCAATGTACTGAGGCATAGCTGCAACTCACAATGTACGAGGTCCAGCCTCTATCGTATCGAGGTCCGGCCTCTATCGTATCGAGGTCCGGCCTCTATCGTATCGAGGTCCGGCCTCTATCGCATCGAGGTCCAGCCTCTATCGTTCTCAACACGCAACGCCAGGTTGTCGCATTGGCCCCCGCGAGTCCTCGTCATTATACTGCTTGTCAGCGCTACTTCCTCGCGCAAAGTATTGAGCTTCAACTTACGAAGGAAGAGGTCCAGCCTCGACATAGTTTTGGGTTGCCCCGAAGGGCTTTTGATGTTTGTCTCCAACAAGCCGGTTCGAGGTCGACGAGCGAGCCGACTTGATGGAGGTTGTTGCACGGTGCTCGGTAAAAGGTCGCATGTCGGGTAGGGTGATGTGGTAATTGTGCCGACATGCGACGCACCGCGCAACGGGAGGAGAGAGGAAGCATTCCACAAGGCCTTAGCGACGCTGGAAGTGCTTGAGGACCTTGCTGACCTTGCCAACGAAGCGCTTCACCGGGTTGCGCTTGGTCGACACGGGGGCCGCTTCCACCTCCAAGCTCGAGCTTGCCATGGACGGCAGGCTTGAGTGTGACGAGCCGGTGAGCAGGTACATGCTCGCGTCGTCGGTGCTCGAGCTTGCAATGGACGGCAAACTCGAGTTGGACGAGCCAGCGAGCGTGTACAAGCTCGCGTCGTCGTCGGCGCCGTCGTTACCGCCCTGGGTGTTGTTGACGGGGGCGGTGTTGGCCTGGCCAGGGCCGGGGTTGGCGCCAGTGCCGTCCTGTGCCTGGGTGAACAGCACATAGACGGCGCCGAGCTCTTCCTCGGGGGCGAGAACGAGGTCGGCGGGAGAAGCAGGGACGGGTGCCGCGAAGGGAACGGGGTCGATAGTGGGGATCGTGACCCGGGACTCGCGGGCACCGGCGAAGAGGGCAATCGCCTCACGGATGTCCCTGTGCCCACCGCTGATGGCGCCCGTTGGCACCACCTGAGCGATGGGACTTGGCACGACGGCGGCGGGAGCGGTTGGCGTGGGGCCGCCTCCAGTCGTGTTGCTCGGGCCTGCGAGCGGCGCCGAGCTCGTCGTCGGCGCCTGCGCTTGGGTAGCGGAGGCGCCGGAGGTTGTGTCGGGTCCGGGGGTAGTCGTGGAGGGTGGGTCCGACGAGATGGGCATTCCAGTGCCGCCGACAGCCTGCTCGCTAGTGGACGAGCTGTTGTTGTCGGGCTGTGGTGACCCGGGAATGCTGGCCGACGTGCTTGCCGAGGCGGTGGGTTCCGGCTCGACAACAGCGTCGACTGGCCCCGCCAGGGGGTTGTCGTTGGGCGGCGGGGATGGAGCGTCAGCGGCGCCGCCAGCGTGCTCGTCGGGGGCCGAGCTGTTGTCTTGCTGGGGCGATGCCGGCGCAGTCGCCGACGCACTGGACGAGGCGGTGGCTTCCGGCTCGTCAGCATTGTCGGCTGGGCCCGCCGTGGGGTTGTCTTGGGACGGCGGGGATGGAGCGTCAGGGACGCCACCAGCATGCTCGTCGGAGGTCGAGCTGATGTCGGGCTGGGGCGACTCCGTTTCACTTGCCGACGTGCTCGTCGAGGCGGTGGGTTCCGGCTCGGCGGCAGTGTCGGATGGCCCCGCCGTGGGGTTGACGTGCGGCGGGGAAGGAGCGTCAATGACGTCGTCAGCGTGCTCGTTGGGGGGCGAGCTGTTGTCGGGCTGGGACGACACCGACGCAATTGCCGACGCGGTCGAAGAGACGGCGGCCTCCGGCTCGACGACGTTGTCGGTTGGCTCCGCCGTGAGGTTGACGTGCGGCGGGGCGATGGGGTCCTCGGTGGTGGGCTCCGAGGTTGCGGCCTGGGGTTGGGCGGGTGGCGCGAGCGTCTCGTGGCTGTCGTGGTTGAGGGCGTCGACGGGGGCGATCGACGCTGACGGGCCAGGGTCGGCGGGGGCGGCGGCAGGCGGGACGGGGAGTGCGGGCGTCGCGGGGGGTGGGAGTGTGGTTGTCGTTGAGGGTCCGACGAGGGCTGGAGAATCTTGCGGGGCGGATGAGGCAGACGCGGCATCGTCGTTGAAGTATGTGGCCTCGATGCGCTGATGTGTTAGAATAGAGTCGACGACAGTGATCTACTTCCGCTGCACACTTACCTCGAGGACACGGATTGCCTGCGCCGCCGTGATCCGCTCCGCTGGGTTCGGGAGGCACAGTGATACCACGAAACCCTTCACTAAAATTTGTTAGCACAGTGTCTTCCAGTGCGACGATTCCATTGCTCATGTACTCACTCTCCGGCCCAAGACCCTCGAACTCCCACAGTTCCCCCTTGAAGAACGCCGCATCGGTGCGAACGTCCCATCCCGCCTGGATCATCTGCTGGCACTCGGCTGAGTACACAGCATAGATGTCCCGGTCGCACACCATCCACATGAACACCTGGCCGATGCCGAACATGTCGGCTGGGGTGCCGTGCCGCAGCGACAGTTCGACCTCGGCGGGCATGAACCCAGGTGTACCCAGGTGCCAGGGGGCAGGCTGCGCGCACTCGGTGGTCGTGCGTGCCCTACCCCAATCGCCCACCACCACGTGTCCGTCCGCGCGCACCAACAGGTTCTCGGGCTTGAGGTCGTGGTGGACCAGCCCCCGACGGTGGGCGTGGTCCACGCCCTCCAGAACCTGCCGCATGGCCCGCACGGCGTACGCCAGGTCAAAGGCGTCGGACTTGTTGGCGAACTCGTGGAGGTCGCCCATGGAGCAGAACTCCATAACTACAAAGCGGTAGTATGGGTTCTGTGCCCCCTCCTCGGCCTCGACGAGCTGGACAACGCCAGGGCACCCCCGGAGCGTGGTGAGAGCCCGGCGCTCCATCTCCCACTCCGACAAGCCGTCCTCGTTGGGGTCCGGGGCCCCGGAGATCCTTATGTCATTAGCAATGTACGTGACCGTTTACCACACAATACTTACTTGAGGACGAACCGCTCGCCAGAGTCGGGCCGCGTGTCGGGGCGGCGGGCGCGGTACGCGGTTCCAGCGGCTCCACGCCCAATGTACCCCTCGACGATGAAGCGAGGCGAAGGGGATCCCCAGTAGAAGGAGGCCTCCCGACCGAGAAGCGTCTCGTCGAGCTTCAGGAGGCTCGCGGGGTTGCGCGAGCGGATCCTCCCCAGCTCCACACGCTTCTGCCTCCACCAGTTATCGTCGCGGACAGCGCCCACCGGTTTGTCGTGGGGGGCGGGCGCGTCCTCGGCGCGAGCTTTGCCTTTGCCCTTGTCGAGGCGGGCGGCAGGCGGCGAGCTCGCGTCGTTGGTGGTGCCGCCCTCGCGCTGCTCGGCGGGGGATGGGCTGGCGTGGTCGTCGTTTTTACCCCCGGCGTAGTCGTTGGGGGCCGGCTCCTCGGCGCGGGCTTTGCCCTTGCCCTTGTCGAGGCGAGGGGCCGGAGGAGCCGGAGGGCTTGTACGACGGCTCGGGCCTGCGCGCTGCTCGGCGCGCGAAGAACCCTCACCGTTGTCGGTCTTGAGGTCGTCGCGCGGGGGGCAGGCAGGCTGCACGACGGTGCCGTTCTCGCCGTCCGAGGTCTCGGCGATCGCGGTCTTTTGCGTCCAGGCCGACTTGGACGGGCCAGGGACGCGGTCCTTGTTGTTGTTGTCGACAACGGCCTCGTTGTCGTACCCGCTGTCGTTGAGGTCGCGCGGGGAGGCCATTGCCGGCGGCCAGTAACGACCGTTCGCCCATACCCACCCATCGGGGAAGGCAGGGCTGGGGCCGCACTCGCCGAGCCCACGAGAAGACGAGGGCTCACCTTGCTCATCAGAACTGGTTGCACGGCCCGGTACAAAGAGAAAACGAGTGCTCACCTTGGTTCGGCGCGAGCGTATGCTGGACGCCAGTGGTCTTGCGGGTCGAAGACCCAGAGCGACGATGATTTTTGGTCATTATTTTTATGATTCTTGATTGTTAGAGAGCAAAAGAGAACGTCGACGTGGAGGTTGCATCTAGTGGTCTGTCGGACGGTGGCTGGCTGCATATTGGGGCTAGGCTGGGCTACTGAGCCTACTGACAGAGCGTTTGCCTTCTCCAATCATAGAGTCTCATTGGCCCCTGAAGACATCTTCATCCCAGTACCTCCAGTCTCGCACCATACGGACGGCAGCCAGAGTCCACCCTACCGTCAAGCAGCGATAGGAGGGCCAGACAGCGTGGTAGGCTTGCGGGTGAACGAAATGCTGACCAGGAGGCCTTCAGGCCGTGGGGAGGATGGTGTGTCCTTGCCTGTACTGCAGTAGGCAGGTCCAGCACCGTGGATGCCAGGTTTACACGCTCCGAGGTGGCTTGCGCTAGTGGCTGGCAACTTTACCTTGCTATGCTGGCCCCACTCATCACAGTCACAGCGGCGACCCACAGTGTGCTCGCGTGGCCACAAGTCCATGATCCGATGTGTGCGCACGAGACGATAGCTGGATGCATCAGCAAACGTGATGTAGAAACATGCAAGGATGTGTCAACAAGCCGTCGTGTGCAACACCCAACCTGACCTCGGCGTTGGAATCATCGGCGTCGGCGTCGGATTCCCTCCTCGCGTGGAAACCCTGAATCGACCGTCAGGGTTCGGGTCCAGAGCGTCACGTGATCAAAAGTGGCACTTGAACTTTGACGAGGACTGCCACATGCATTGTGGCCATACCTTGTCGACTCCATCCATACCCGTCAGCAAAGCTGTCTGTGACATGCTGTCGTCTTGAAACGCACAGAGATGAAGAAGGATGGGAAGGATAACCGCGTGGCATGCATTTTGGAACGAAAATCGAATTTTGAAATTTTGCTCCCGTTGTGGCGGCCACCATGTCCCCCGTTGTCGTCATCGGTGTTGGTGACAAGGCAGCTTTCGAGCCTGCGGTGGTCACTCTGCTGGTACCGTGCGTCCTATCGTTGCATGTACTTACCGTGTTCAATGATGTCCGTGTTGGGCATGCTGCAGTCGCTTCTCCTGCTCCGCGAGCTCGGTTGCAGCCAGTGCTCGGGAGGCGTCTGTGATCACATGCTCTGTCGGTACCGTGTGGTGTGCGTGATCTTGACGTACCCGCACGCTGTCAGTATTCGTATAGTCTCGATAGTCAGTGCTCAGCGTACCGGCATGCTATGCTACTCGTGCTTGCTGTACGACGACTGTTCAATGCGTGGTTCCACGTGCTGCGCTCTGGTATTCTCTCTGGTCGTCTCCTACTTCTGGGCATGTTGACTCCTTTGAACTGACTTGGATGAGGTTTGCACGAGTCCCAGCCTGTGTTAGTATTGTCGTAATGATCTAGTGGCGGCTCACCAGTGACGCAGAGTGGCAAGGTCACGGTACCTCGAGGGAAGTCGACTTCGTTGCTGCCCGTCGTCAGTTGAGATTGACATTGTCGGGTGGCGGGTGGGGAGATTTGATCTTGTACATGTGTTGTGATGACATCGCAGTGTCAAGGGGCTATTTTGCCTTCTCCCCCCCACCGTGCCACGTTATGAGTCTGGATACACCGGCCCTAGAGCCGAGATCTACCGAGTGTGTGAACGGGAGGGCTTGAGCCGAGATCCACCGAGTGTGTGGAAGAGACGGGCTGGATCTTGCTTGGAGCAATCGCTTATTCGTGTGTGTATGTGTGTGTTTGTTGGTTGTGTGTCTCAACGATTCGCTAAGTGAAGTACATTAGTGGGCTACCGGCACACCCACCTGCGATCCGATCTCTAGCGAGTGTGTGGGCGACTGTGTGGGGCGCTGGGTGTAAGATCCGGGTGTCAGCTACATGGAAGGTCGAGCGTATGCCGAATACTAGCTCGCTTGATTATATATGGGGGCGTGTGTGGCCTGACGTCCTGCTTGTGTGGATTACCTGTGTGTTTCAATTAGTTTCGCTTGGGTATGTCTCCGGCGCATTCCACACACCTGCAAGCGAGTGAGATCTGGCGAGTGTGTGGCGAGGAAATGAGACGTCACTTGGGGTGTTCGGTTGGGCGGTGTGCATGTCATCTCGGTACGTAAAGTGTCCGGCGGCTATGTCATAGGGCGTGTGTGGCCACTCTACGCGATATCGTGCGAGTGTGTGTTCAATGACGGTGCATTCTAACGCCTGTGGAGGTCATCTCGGGCGCTATGTGATTAGTCTCAGGCGCATGTTACCGAGTGTGTGGGTTATATCGGCTGCCCACGGGCAACAGTGTGGTCATTCTCCGGCACATGCTACCGAGTGTGTGGACCATGTCGGGCACATGCTACCAAGTGTCTGGGTAATCTCAGCCGCATATTACCGAATGTGTGGACAGTGTGGGGCGCGTGCTCGTGAATGTCTGGCCAGTCTCAGGCGGCGCAGATTACCAAGTGTGTGGGCCACCTCGGGCGTGTACTGCCAAGTGTCTGGTCAGTCTCGGGCACATCTACCGAGTGTGTAGGTGATGTCGGGCGGGTGCAATCAAGTATGTGGGCCGTCATAGGGGCATGCTACCATTGTGTAGGCCACGGGACCGGGTATTGTCGCCGCGGTGCTTCGCTTAGGAGTGTGTCTTGGCTGTCTCGCTTTGTGGAATGTCGTTAACGGCAATCGTTGGCCCGTGGAATGTCTGGTTGTTGATGACCATCTGGCTGGACTGGAACTGCGCACTGCGCACACATGCTTCCGGATGGGGGCTGCCTGCACCGTATTCCCCCGATTAGCTGTCGTATATCATACCACTCTGCGATTGAGGAGGTGCTGTACTGACGGTGGCGGTATAGCTTGTCACGGTCAGGCTGGAGTGTCTGGGCTGGGTGTGCTATGTGACTGGGGGTGGGGTGGGGTTGGGTGGAGCGGGGTGGGGTCGAGTGGAGTGAGATGCTTGGGATGGAGTGGGTTGGGATGGAGTGGGTTGGGGTGGGTTGGGATGGAGTGGAGGGAGGTGAAGTGAATGGGGTCGAGTGCGGTGCTGTGGGCACGGGACATGGGGGTTTGGGGGAGATTGTTACCACTGTTGCAACTACCATACCGTACCACCTGGTGCCAAGTTCAGTGTACGAAACCCGATAGGGATAGTGACGACTGGAAGCCAGTTTTAACAGCTGCTCGAAGGGCGCATATGGCTGGAGGACGTTCAGTGCGGAACTATGCCCCAAACGGCTAGCAGTAAGAACCATCCAAGACACTGTTCATCTATTCGTACAACTTCTACTTCTCATATCAACGTTCGCGAGGGGTGGGGAGATACACTCGATTCACGTGCCCCCACACGTGTCCCATGTGCTCCGTCACTCCCTCGCTGCGCTGTTCTCTCTGGCTGCTCTTTCTCGCTCTCGCTCTCGTAAAGGTAGACCCTCGCCCAGCTCTCTCTCTTCTCTAACTTCTCCGTCTTTAAAGTCTCTATTCTCTATTCTCTCTAGCGCTCGAGTGACACCTTTGCGACTGGTGGTTAGCATTGCCCCTAGCCCTAGTTCCTGCAAAGACTCACTCACCACTGTGCTCAGCGTCCAAGGTGGGGTGGTATCTCGTCTGGAACCCGCCCGTTTGTCCGCAGTCGCCACGCTCGGGGTAGTGCTGATGTGGTGTGTTTTTGTTCGATTGGTGGAGCGGGTTTCTCAAGGTTCGGTTGGGATGTGATGAGGTTGAACGGTATCTCTTGGGTGTAGTAGACACGTCAGCTCGCGTGCTCAGCTCCAGCGAGGTAATGAAGTGCGCCGTGTGTGTGTGTCTCTGGTTCTCGTAGTTGCAGTATGAGGTTGGGAGGTGTTGCTAAAAGGTGGCTCGGTTGAGAATAGTTGAGACACCGGCTCGCGAGACCAGCTCGAGCGAGGGTCCATGGGTGTCTCGGTTTTGTTCAATCTTGGCAGAGGAAGAATTCGAATGTTGATGCGGTAATTGGCTGGCTACTTGCTTTCGGTACGTGGGTTTTTCGGTGCCATATGCTGGCGTGCTGGTGTCTCGTTTAGAAGTGGGTTTCTCAATGCCATCGTTGGCGGGGTAGGTGTCTCGTGCCTCGGTTGGCATGTGGGTATCTCGATGTCTCGGTTGGATGGTTGTGTCTCTCGATGTGTGGTGGATGGTTGAGGTCTCTCGATGCAGTAGCAGGCTGGGGAGGTTTCTCAATGACGTGGTCGTTTGGTGGTGTCTCGATGCCATAGATGGCAGTGTGGGTTTCGCAATGACGTTCGTGTGGTGGGTCTCTCTATAGCTGGAGGATGCTGGGTGGGTGTCTCGGGGGTTGGCGGGGGTGGGGTTCTCTGTGCCACGGTTGGCAGGGTGGGTGTCTCTATACCGCAGAGTGTGGGGTTGGTGTCTACATGTTGTGGGAGGAAGAGGAGTGTCTCTATGCCATTGGAGGAGGTGTTGGTGTCTCGGGTCGGCGGGGGTGTCTCGGTGCCGCGGATGGCAAGGTGGGTCTCTCGATAAATGGCGGGGTGCTCGTGCGCACTCTCCGCCAGAAGGTGATCGCTACTCATCTCTCCCAAGCCAGCTCGGGGAGGCATTGTCCGTTGGTATTATTAAGACTGCTGGTCAGACTCATTGTCATCTCTCCTCGTCAGATTGCTCACATGTAAAGGGGCCAGCCCTGCGCCCAGGTCCCGCCTGGGCACTCGTTGTTGGGAATTATAAAGTACTGTTGGTCAGCGAGGCTGCTTCTGGACATCCTTCAGCGACTCACATGTACAGAGGACCAGCCTCACATCCAAGACCAGCTTGCACCACGGTTATCGTACAACACTGCTGGTTAGCGGGGCTGCGGCTGCACATCATCGAGTAACTCACTCGCACCATCCACGTGTTTTTTTTGGTGCCCTTGCGGGCTTTTCTTGTTTTCGAGTTTTTTTTTTCGATCCCTTCCTGCTCTAGGACGAGCCGTCGATGTCCTCAAGCCTGGGTGCCCAAGCCAAGCGAGAGTTGTCGAACAGCGCCAAAGGTAGCTGGCTGGCGGGGAGAAGGCCAAGCACAGCTACAGAGCAGGAATCCTACGCACCCGCGGCCGGGGTTGATGAGTGAGTGGCCGATTGGTCGGATACGAAGGACGGTACGGGGTAAATGGCAACATGTCTACAGAGGTTGAAGGGAGAGGTAGACAATGTCGCGGTACCGGGGAGGGGGTGTGGACCGGAGAGGCTCGTCGCAGAAGCCTAACCGCGCTTGAGGCGGCGGAAGACTTTGCGGACGCGGTCCACGGCACCACGGAGGCCCTTGCGCTTTGGCTTGCGCTGGTCGTCGTTGGCCTCCGGGTACGAGTTGCCGTCCACCTTGACCCACGACTCGACAATGTTCGTCGCGGCGAGGGTCATGAGGTCGGCAGGTGACAGTGCCTCGGCCTGGGAGGTAGTCGTTGAGAGCGCCACCAAGCTCTCGTTCCCAGATCCAGCGTCGGCGACGATGGTCGAGACGCTGGTGTTGCCGAATCGCTCCCAAGGAACGGGTCCAGAAGGGCGCGGCGGCACGACGTCCTCGACGATCGACACCTCCTCGTCGATCGACTCCTCGTCCATGTCGTCGTCCAATCCCCCCACGGAATCGGACCAGGAGGACGAGGCGGGAGGTCGTCGGGGGTCGACTCCTCGAGAGAGACGACAGACGACCGGCCGCTGTTGGCGGGCGGCAGGTCGCAACCGTTCCACGCAGGCTCGGGGGGGTCGTCGTGGGCCGAGCTGGTGGAGTGGCGGCTGGGCTCCGAAGGTGGGTCGGGCGCCAGCGAGTCTTGGTTGGTGCCGTTGACGGCCAGCTCCTCGTCGTAGAGAGAGCTGCCATCGGTTGGCAGAGGCACCAGGGCAGGGTCGACAGCCATGTGGGAGCCAACCACAGCGAGCTCGGTCGTGTTGTCGTGGTTCGAGCTGCTGGAGCGTTGGCTGGGCTCCGAGGTGGCACCATCGGCCTGCGCGATTTGGTCGGTGCCGTCGACCGCAAGCTCGTCGTCGTAGACAGAGCTGCCGTCGGTTGGCAGTGGCACCGTGGCGGGGTCGACGGGAATGTCGGAGCCCTTTCCAGCGAGCTCGATCGAGTTGTCGTGGGGCGAGCTGCTGGACGTCAAACGAGGCTCCGAGATTTCGTCGTCCGCCTGGGAGGTTTCGGCGGCGCCGTGGGTAGCGAGCTCCTCCTCGCGGAGAGAGCTGCCGCCGGTGGGCAGTGGCGCCGTGTCCGGGGCCGGGGGGGACGAGGCGCAAGGGGCCGACGCCGGACGAGGGGAGACGGTGCCCGATTGACCTTCCGACTTTGCCGACGAGGCGGTGGATTCCGCGCCGTCAGCATTGTTGTCGGAGCCACCCGCAAAGTCGAGGTTGAGGAGGGGCGGGGGGCCAAAGAGGTCGAGCGACCAGGGGGACGAGGAGCGGTCGTCCAATGCACCACCACTGAGGGCAGGCGGTGCGGGGAGGAGGCCAAGCCAGTTGTGGACGGGAGCACCGGAGTTGACGAGCGGTGCGGGGCTGGCGTCGTGGGGCGGGGAGGCGAGCTCGGGGCTGAGGTTAGCCGCGCGGGCTGAGGAGGCGGTGTCGGGACCGAGGTTAGCCGACAGGGCAGGCGAGGGCGAGGGCGCACGGGCCGCGTCGTTGGACGCCAAGTTTGAGACGGCGTCCGCGGGCGGCGGGGTTGATGGTGCGCCCAAGGCGGGCTTGGGCGGCGAGGCGAGGACCGAGGGCGGGGCTGGGACGGCGGGGGAGGGCACCACAGGCGGGGCGTCGACCAGCAAAGGCGCGGCCGCCGGGGCATGGGACTTGGGCGCCATGACCTCCGGCGGGGACTGGGGGACGGGACCAGCGGGGAGGGCGAGGTTGTGCGTGCCCTCGTCACCCCCGTTGTCGTCGAGGAGCTGTCGGAGGGACTGTAGAAGTGTGAGTATCGTAAACCACTGACATTGCACCTTGCACGTTGTACTCACGTCCAGCCTGTGGACAACCTCCCCCGCGGTGGGGCGCAACTCGGGATCCGCCTGGCACATCGACTTGACCAGAGCCATGGCTGAAAGGTCAGTTTTTCATTCACTTCATTTCTCCCAAATCCTTTTCCGGCACTCACCTGGCGGCCCGAGTAGGCTACGCCACACCGCGTGCTCCCAGAACTGGTTGTCGTTCCCCGCGTTGGCGGCGAACCCCTTGAAGTTCTTGCCGAAGGTGGTGCGGACAAGTGCCCAGTACAGCAGGACACCGTCCGAGTAGACGTCCACCTTGACGCCGTGCTGACGACGTCCCTCCGGCGCCCAGTACCCCGGAGTGCCGGCCCTCAGAATGCCGACCTTTGCCGCCTCCTCCGTGGTGATCGCCAGTCCCCAATCGCCGACCATCACCTTGCCACCATGCCCAAGAAAAACGTTGTCGGGCTTGATGTCGCGGTGGATGATGCCCCTGGCGTGGGCCTCGGCAAGAGTGACGGTGACGCTCCGGACATAGTCCAGTGCGTCGGCCACACACCACTCGCCCTCCTCAACCTTGTCGCGGTACTTGTCGAGGTCCCCAAACTCGCAATACTCCTGGCGGATGAACGCGAAACTACGGCCACACGACTGGCCAAGCAGCCTCGGAACACCCTCGACTTCCTGGAGCATTTTGAGCGCCCACACCTCCACACCCCAGTCCGACGACTGCCCGCCCCAGTACCCCTCCCGGTTGACGAGGACCCTATTCGGTCAGTTCTGTAACAGTTGAAGTGTTAGTACTTACTTGAGCGCCTCACTCCCGGTCCGCTTCGCCTTCGCGAGGAAGACTGCCCCGAAAGAACCACTACCGAGCCGGCGGACCACCTTGAGGCCGACAGGTGCGTCGTCGCCCCAAAATGTCCGAGCCTGGTAGAGCCCAAACTCGTCGTCCTCGAGCTTGAGAGCGCCGTCGGGGTTGCGCTCGCGGAGCTCGGTGAAACGAAGGACGACGCGTTCCTTCGGAGTGGCGGACCCCGGGCCTTGGGCGGCCTGGTCCGTCGTCGTGTCGCCCGCACGGGGGTTGTCGTGTTGCCCGTGTGAGACGACGTTGTCGTTGGCCAGCTCGGCCTCACGCGCCTGGATGGCGGGCAAGGGAGGGCCAACATTGCCGGCGCCACCGTTATCGTGGCCGTGGCGCGCGGCGACCTTGTTTGCGCCGTCGGTTGACGGACGCTCCCCGTTGTTGTTGTTGTCGTTGGGGCCGGGGTTGATGTTGGGGCCGGCCGAGAGCCCCGCGCCCAGGTGCTTGAGCGCGACCTTGTTGTTTGAAACCCCCGCGGGGGTGAGGCCAGTCGAGGACTGGGCGGGGGGGTGAGTGGTGTTGGAGGGGCCAGGGGCGGTCCCAGCAACGTCTTGGTGGCCGTGTACCGGCTGGCGCGCGGTACGACTCTCACTCCGGTCCTGGGCCCTCGCGGAACCCACTACGAAGGAGAGAACAGGTGCCATGTTACTTGGTTTTTGTTTTTTTTTTGTTGGTGGTGGTGGTGGTGAGGGGGGGATGGGGTGCGAGAGTAATGAGGTGGAGAGCAAAGAGCAAACAACGACGAGCAGAGTGCATCTAGTTCACCGCACAGCACTGCCAGCCATCTCCTGGCAGGGGGTGCGACTTGAGTCTCATTGGATACCTCACTGTCCCTTCATCGCATGGTACAGATGTACGGCGGCAAATAGTCTTGTCCCAAGCAAGGTAGGTGACGATGGATAGGCACGCTGGAGTTTGAGCCGATACTGACAGGCCTTAGGCAACCGCAGCATGCAGCATGCGGCAGCTCGTCCTATGGACACCTGGGTTTTGCGCTCTGGTATTGGGGTGCGTTGTGAAAGTAAGTTAGCGTAGGTGGATGGACAGTGGGATGGGACTGCCACGGTGAGTTGTGGATGCTCCAGGATTGTGGCGTCGCGTGTCGTCATTCCGGGGATTTTCGCGACGTCGTGACACGTGGTTTCCAGGGTACACCAGGGATCCTATCATTGCGCCGGTATCGAATTCCAGCAGACCTTGTCCGTTTTTACCCACACCCAAATTCACATACACGTTTCCTTCCGGCGGCGTAGGGCTCAGTGTTCATGATTTTCATCGGTCGAATGGCGCACCACTGAACACAAACAGTGGAATATTAGGCAGTCCGTCTCTTGCATCTGGCGGTGTCCAAATTCACCAAATGATGCCGCCCTCCACTCTAGAGGCACACCTTGCCTTCTGAACGGCACTCGGTGCCGAAACCGGCATCTACACTCTGCACCTCCGGCGGCCAGAGTAGACATACCCAACGAGACAAGTACCCAATAAGAACAACTGATCGAGTTCAGCCCATTGGCGAGCAGTAAAGTGGCACATCCCGCAGTGCAGTGTGGGCCAGCAACAACGTCATCTTTCGTACAACAAGCTCAAGCTTTGTCGATGAGCAGAAACTGGGTCCCGCAACCGTGACATGACGTAAAGGTACCAGTTCCTTAGGCCGAGGGGCCTGCCTCGTTCGCGCTGCGACTGCCACTCTTCCACGCACACTCCATACAACTTCCGTGCTCAGGACCCAATATTTGATCCCATGTTCGAATCTACGAAGGGGAAAACCGTCAAGGATTGTTTTTTTTTTTTTTTTGACTCAACTCTGCGACAGTCATTAGCACTTGGCTCAAACGAAATACGAATGGATACAAACTACGTTATCATGAGCCCCATGATACACCCGTCTACTACTTCGTCTCTCCTGCACACATCCACCGTCTGCATCGCGTGCACCAGAGGTCTCGTGCAACCGCAGTTCAGTGAACACGATCAACCCTGCAGCAGGCCGACCAAACATCACCACAGTTTAGCAGATAGTGTGGCTGCGAGCGAGGTGGAGTCCAAGCGATGTCTGCCACCTCCACAATGTCGTCAATATAACTGTGGATTTGGAATACCTAAACAATGTGGTGTACATGAACCGGGATAACCGCAAAGTGCACGATGACACACACCTATGAGAGGTGTGGGGGGTTGTTTAGACAACGGAGATTGTGTTCGACTCCGTACATTGATTATGTGGGCCCTGGTGTCACCAGGCGGTATTTCTACGCCTAATCTTCACGAGAGGGGGGGAGTAGAAACGTGTCCATCAGTTATTGTGTAACTTCATGAAACTGGTGTACATCGCATTTCAGCGTGCTGGCGTACGTGTTGTTAAAATATTCCCGCCACAGAATCGAACTGTACCACATTTTCCAAGCACTGGAGTGCATCCTTGGTCGACATCTGGGTCCTTGCCACCGGGGTACCTCTACAGCCTGCACCGCGACCACATGTAGTTGGCCGTTTCAATAAATTGAAACGACAACCTTGGAGGTTGTGCTGGACACACGTGACTTTGTTGTAACAAGATTGTCGTCCGAATTAATTCTACCCTCCACCGGGCTCGAACCTGGAAGGCAGAACGGCTTGTGCCAACTTGTCCGCTACTGTACTGCCGCGCATTCTGTTCATGCTGTGTGCGTCCTCCGTCTATGCGTACATGTGTGATCAACGAACTGAGCAATTGCACGCAGCGGTATCGCACCTCCGTCTCCGCGGTTAATGGTTGTCCTCGGTCTGTTTGGCCGTTCGGTCCCTCTGTCACCCACTGCTGATCTGCAGATCTACAGATCTGCCGCGAACCGTCAGCATGGCTTCCGCGTGGTTTTGCTCCCACCTGCACCCGTACCTGGTGTGTTATTTATTTTCAGCGTAATCCCAATTTCTGCAAGTTTGGCACAGCGTCTGCCACTGACACCATTCGGCTCATCCGGACCGAACCACACGGCGCCAAAACCACAACGTGACGAACACGGGCGGGGTACAGCCGAGAGCTGTGCAGCACGCGCGGTACGTGACGCACCACACTACACCGGCCGCATGTACGCACATGTAACCGTGCAATCATATGGCTTGTCTGTCGTCGTTCAAATGTCGTGCCACCATCTCACCGTTACAAAACGCCGATAACGCCGCTACGAGGCAGCGTGCCCAAAGAGCTACACTGTCATGGCCGCTACTGTCAAGTAAATGCGTATGAGCAGCTGAGTGCTAGATGCGGTGCGGCGAATGATGTACGGTCCTGGCACATGGACTTTGCCTCCTAGTTAGTGGTGTTGTGAGGGTCGTATTTTCTGCGCTGCTGGGACGTGGACACTCTGTTGAGATGGTGATTGAAAGAAGTAGAGGATGCATCAGTGTTCTTGCGCGCGCCCTACTCCCAGTCTAGTTCATCCATGAGAACGCTCTAGTCGACCATTGAGAACAGGCTACTCCATCGTCGCTAAAACTCTAATTCATCATTGTTCAAGCTCTGCTATTTGAACCCCGAGGCCAGCTCAAAGGTCACCATCTCGACGTCTGGACTGGTTTCTAGTCTGCGCTCGCACTTCTCTTTCAATCTTGTCTACTTCCTCTCCTTCCCGTCTCCCTTCTGGTCCAGCGCGCGTCGTTGATCCCCCAGGACAGCTGTCGTCCCCTACTCACACACGAGTTCGTGCCTACTTGTCAGCTTCACTACTCGTGTCAACAGCAGACTCACGAGTAAGTAGCAGGGGACACAGCAGTCTCATCTGGCCGCGCTCGTTTCATTCTCGCGGCCTTCCCTCGCGGCCGTCCCTTCTCCTGTTGCACGAGCTCATGCCTGGTTGTTAGCGTTGCTGGGCCGTCAAGTGATCACTCCGACGTACGTTATGCGCGGAGAGGTCATTGTCACCCAACCTCTTCCAATCCTCGTTCCTGTCCAGTCTCGGCGAACGGTGGTGGTTGTTGGAATGATGGCTGGTTTTGCAGATAATTGTAGGTTCTTGGATGAATTTGGGTTTCTCAGCGGTTGGTGGGTGTCTCGGAGGTTGGTACAGAGGTTGGTGGGTTTCGCAGATGTCGATGTGTTTCGCAGATGTTGGTGGGTCTCGCAAAGGATAGTGGGTTTCACAGAGGATAGCGGGTGTCTCGAAGGATGGTTTGGTTGAGGGATAGTGGGTGTCTCGAAAGGATGATGGGTTTCACAGAAGATGGAGGGTGTCTCGGCAGATGGTGGGTTTCTCGATGGATGGTGCATGTCGCGTGAAGGGAGATTTGTCGTGTGGGGCGGGGTGTCTCGGGAGGAAGAAGGAGAGGTATCACGTCATGAGAGATCGATCTGTAGATAGATAGAGACTTGTCGTCAGCGCCGAGCTTTCGCAATCAGCTCACTCACAAATTAGAGGGCCAGCCCCGTGTGCGCTGAAGACTAGGTCGCTGTTGTTCATTATTGTGGCGAGTCCAGCTCGCGCTTCTCGTAAGGTTTGAATATTAGCTGCGTGTCAGCTTTGAAGTGTGTGCGGTAGTGGTTGGGTGACGCACAAGTGTAGAGAACCGGCCTCGTAACCAGCCCCATCTTGTCCGCTCCCTATGCTTCATTATTGCGGCGAGACCAGCTCGCACGATTGGTAGTGTACTATAAGCTGAGAGTCAGCTATGCCGTTTCGGCTGTTGCGATCATGTGACTCACAAATGTAGAGGACCAGCCTCGCAAACGCATCCACCTTGTCCGCTCGCTAATGTTCATTATTGTGGCGAGGCCAGCTCGCGCGATCAGTATTTGATTTTAGAGAAGCTGAGGGTCAGCCTTGCTGCTTGGGCTATGATGATAGTGTGACTCACGTTGAGGACCAGCCTCGTAACGTTCCTGCCTCGCTACTGTTCATTATTGTGGCGAGTCCGGCTCGCACGATCGATATTTGAATTTATAGAAGCTGAGGGTCAGCTTTGCTGTTTGGGCTGCGATGACCGTGTGACTCACGTTGAGGACCAGCCTCGTATCCACCCTCGCTCCCTGTTCTTCATCATTGGGGCAAGTCCAGGTCGCACGATCAGTACTTGAATATATGCTGAGGGTTAGCCTTGCGTGTAGACTGCCATGATGGCGTGACGCACGTGTTTTGAGGACGAGCCTCACGATTACCCCCATTTCGCCTCGCTATTGTCCAATATTGCTGCGAGGCCTGCTCGCACGATTCGTAGTTGATCATTATCTTCAGGTTAGGTTTGCGGTGTGGGCTCTCGTGATGATGTGACGCACATGTATTGAGGACCAGCCTCACTATCGCCTCCATCTCGTCGCACGGCTATTGTTCATTATTGCGGCGAGACCAGCTCGCACGATTTGTAGTTGATCGTTATCTGCACGTTAGCCTTGCCGTGTAGGCTCCTGTGATGATGTGACGCACATGTATTGAGGACCAGCCTCACTATCGCCTGCATCTCGTCGCACGGCTATTGTTCATTATTGCAGCGAGACCAGCTCGCACGATTCGTAGTTGATGATTATCTGCACGTTAGCCTTGCCGTGTAGGCTCCTGTGATGATGTGACGCACATGTATTGAGGACCAGCCTCACAATCAAGCCCAGCTTGACCGTTCGCTATCGTTGATTATATTGGCTGATGGTCAGCTTTGCCAAGACCTTCATCGAGCACTCACAGTTAAAGGGACCAGCCCCGGGGTGTAAGGGTTTCCCAACCTCCTCTCAGGACGAGTCGCGATTCGAGTAGTCGTTGAGCTCGAGCTTGGTGGACGAGGCCAAACTGAGCTGTCGAAATCGCGGCGCCTGGGGTCGCATCTCGGTGGGGTTGAAGTGCGCGAGAGCGACAGAGGAGGTTTTCAGAGCAACTCGGGCTGGGTTGTCGGCAGAGGAACGCCGAGGCCAACTTGCTATCGAGTTGATGAACGGTACGGGTTGAGGACGACATGTCGACTGTTGAAGTTGAAGCCAAGTTTACCGACCATGTCGCAGTACCGGGGAGTGGGGCAGGTGTCGAGAGAGGACCGACGCGATGCTTACGTGCACTTGAGGTGACGGAAAGCACCGCGCACGCGGTCGGCTGCGCGCTTGAAGACGTTGCGCTTCTTGGGACGCACAACGTCGTAGCTCTCGCAGCCAGAGACCGCGTCGATCATGACGGCCTCCTCGACAAAGTTGGTCGCGATCTGGTGGGTGAGGGAGTAGAGCGATGACGACGACGCTCCAACACCCTCAGTAGTCGTGGTAGATGCGCTGCCCTGGGCGCTTCCACCACCACCAGATACGACGCCCGCGGCGTTGCCATTGCCGTTGCCGTTGCCGCCGTTGGCCTGGACGCTTGGGCCTCCCTGGCCGAGAGTTGCCCCAACCTGCACGCTCGGGCCGCCGCTGTTGTGCGTGGCCGTGCCGACGCGCAGACCACCACCGACGGCACCAGGCTCGAGCTGGCGCAAGACGTCGAGGTAGTCCGTAAAGACGAGATCATGGAGCAGATCATCGTCTGGTGCCGGCGCAATGATGACGGCGGGCGCGGTGGAGACGGGCGCGGGAGCGAGCGTCGAGCCCTGGGCGGGGGCAGCAGTCGACACGCCCTGTGCTGTGGTTGTCGTTGGCACAGAGGTGGGGGCGGGGGTGCCGACTGGCGCAGCGGAGACAGGAGCCTGAGGGGCGGTGCCGGCTGGCGCAGCGGAGACAGGAGCCTGGGCGACGGTGGAGCTGTGGCCGGGTGTTGAGGCGGATGTGCCCTGCGCCGGGTTGACGGTGGGCGCAGTGGCGGGGGCATCCGTGGCGGTCAGCTCCGAGGACACCGAGGGCGCGGCGAGCTGGTCAGGCTCGTCGGTCTGCTCGTCCTGGCCGTTGTCGGCAGGCTGGTCCTGCTCCGCCGGCTGCAGCTGGCCGGCAGCGAGCTCGGGGGCGTCGGCTGCGGTCTGGACCGAGTCGGCAGTACCCTCGAGCGTGGTGGGGTCGGCGATTTCGAGGGTGTCAGTGCCCTGCGCCGGCTCGGTGGTCTGGGCGGTCTGGGCGAGGTCGGAGGTGGCCGCGGACAGCCCGGCAATGGCCACGGGCTGCTCGTTGGCAACTTGGAGGGGCTCGGTGGGGTGAGCGTCGGCGAGCGGCTCCTCCTCGGTTGCGGCGAGCTCTGTCGAGTTTGCGATCGCCTCGAGTGTCTGAGTGGGGCTCTCGAGGGTCTCGGCTGGCTGGTTGTCCTCGACAGGCTCTGTGTTGGCCACGAGCTGCTCGTCAATGGACTCGAGCGGCTCGGTAACGGCCATGGTCTGCTCAGCACTGGCCTCGAGCAGTTGGTTTGTGCCCTCAGGCAGCTCGGCAATGGCCTCGAGCGGCTCGAGCACGGCCTCGAACGACGCCTCGGCAACTTGGAGCGGCTCAGTTGGGTTGATTGTGTTGAGCGGCTCGGGGGTTGCTTCGGCGACCTCGGTGGGCGCGGCCGTGGGCACAGTGAGCACAGGCGACTCGGAGTCGTCGACGACTGGCGTTGTTGGCTCGCCAAGGTCGACGACAGACTCCGAGATCTCCTGCGGCTCGGCGGGGACGGTGTCGGCGGGCTCGTTTGCCTCGTGCGTCTGGTTGAGGGCCTCGAGTGGCTGGGCGGTGGACTCGAGGATGACGGCGACGAGGTCGAGCTGGTGGGCGGGGCCGGACGGGTCGACGGGGTTGGCGGGGTCGACGAGGCTGGCGGGGTCGGCGGGAGCACCGAGCTGGGGCTGCTCGGAGGGCGGGGGGGCGACGTCCGCAGGCACCACGGCAAATTGGGCGGCCATGGTGCTGTCGGGGTTGTCGGCGAGGTTGGCGTGGCTGGGGCCGGCTTGAGGTGAGGGGGCGCATGGCGTGGCCGATTTGTCGGATGTTGGGTAGCACATCTCGACAAATGCGGCCAACACCCCCTGGGCCTCGGCCGCGGTCGGGCGTTGGTCGGGGTCTGGGTGGGCCATCCATTCGATGATGGTCCTCACTACAGTGTCAGCATCTTGCATTTTCGTTGTCTCCATCTTAACACTCACGACGCTGCTCAGATGCGCCTGCCCACCCCGCCTCCGCCAGCCACACGCCAAGCGGCCGCCCGTCGACCAGCAATTTAACGGTCGCGGCAACCCCGTAGACGTCGACCTTTGGGCCGTGCTTGAGGCCCTGAAGGAGCTCGGGTGGCTTAAAGCCAACAGTTCCCGGGCACCTCCACTCCGCCTCCTCGCAGCCGGCCGCCTTCGTCGCCAATCCCCAGTCGCCGAGGAAGTAGCACCCATCGCTCCGCGCAAAAATGTTCTGGGGCTTAATGTCGTGGTGCACAAAGCCCATGGCGTGGGCTTCGTGCACAGTGCCCAGAATCTGCACCATTGCGCGGAGTGACTCCTCGGTCCCAAGCTCCAGCTCCGAGAGGTCGCCGCGGTTGATGAAGTCCATCTGAATATAGAGGAAGCGGCCGCGAGGCTCAGCTCCCGCCATAAAAGGGACTCCAGCAACCTCCTCGAGCTCGTCGAGGGCGTCACTCTCGCGGTCCCACGACTCCCAGTCCTCCCGGTCCTCCGCCCAGAACACCCTGCCCTGTTAGCGTTTGGTAACTTCACTGACAAACTCACTTGAGGGCCCACAACTTCTGCACGGCGTCCGCCACCAAGAACACCGTACCGTAACCCCCGCGACCAAGGTACCTGACGATGTGAACGTCCGGTGCCTCCGGACCCCAGTACGTGCAGGCGCGGTAGCCCACGCAACATGCGTCGAGCTGAAGAGCGGCCTTGGGGTTGCCAGACCCAAGGCGACGCCTGTACAGCTCGAGCACCTTGGCTTTGTGCTGCGCCGACCCCTGCTGCAGCGCGCGGATTTCGCGGTAATCATCATCCGCGGCGCTGGGGTTTGCACCGTCGACCTCGGGACCGGGTTGGCCGTTTCGCGTGGTCGGAACGGCTGGGCCTTGGGCGGTGTTGTCGTGGCCGTCGCCCGCGGCAATGTCGTTGTTGGCGCCGTCGCCTGGCTGCTCGGCCGGAACGTTGGCGCCGTGGTTGAGGTTGGCAGCCTCGTGGCCTGCGCGCGGCGTGGTGCTGTCGTTGGCGCGCGCGCGAGAGCCGTTGCCGGTCGAGTTAACGGTGACCGGGCTTGTGCAGGGGTCGGCGGTTGGACAAGCCACCTCGCCCCAGCGGTCCTCGTCCGACTTGCCCGGGACGGGGACGACCTTGGTGCCGACGTTCGAGACGCCGGTAATGTCCATGTCCAGGTCCGCGTTTGGCGAATCCTGGACGCCCTTGTTGTGCGGGTCGGCAACCGCGCAGTCGTGACCGACGCTTGAGCTCGCCGGCGCGGTTGCCTTTCCTGAAAACTTGTCAGCGGGTCCAGCGGCCAAAGATGCTTACCCTTGCCGTTGCCCGTGTTACACGAGCGATGAGCGACCTTGTTGTCGGCGTCGACAACCGCGGTGTCGTTGCGGGCGCGAGAGCTCGCCCGGGCGGTTGTCTTGCCTGCAAACAAGTCAGCAAGATCAGAGACCGAGAGATGCTTACCTTTGTCCTGGTACGTGGAACACGCACCGGGGACGACCTTGTTGTGACCGACGACGGCCAAGTTGTCGTTGCCGGGGCTCGAGGTTGCCGGCGGGGCCGTCGTGGCTAAGAAGACGTCAGCGGCCTCGACGGGCTCACAGGGGGAGAGGTGCTTACTCGTGTCCTGGTCCGCGTTGTGCGACCCGAGGACGACCTTGGTGAAGGGGTCGACGACCGAGTTGTCGTTGCCCGCCTGAGAGCCGGCGGGGTCGGTCGTCTCGCCTGAAGCCATGTCAGTGGGCCATCCCATCCAGTACCGATAGCTGCTTACCCAAAGCTGTATCGTGCGGGGCACGATGGGCATCAGAGTCCGAAGACTCGAGCAGAGACGAGCTGGCCATTGTGGTGGCAGTCATTTTTGTTTTCTGATGAGAAGACAAGACGAGATGGAGAGTTCATCTAAGTAGTGCACCTGCCAGCGGTGCAGCTGCCAGCGGTGCAGGCTGTGCATGCCCTTGGGGACCACTGCCAGCCGTGGGACACTCCATGAGCTCCGCTCATTTGGATGTTGGACTGCTCTGGATGGAGCCCTGCGCTAGCCAGATGGCAGGCAAGACACCTTGGGGAGCCAGACTATCGGTGCAGGTCGAGCGGTCCCAACTGGCGGGCATGTCGGTAGGCAAGCCAGCTAGCAAGCTGTGCTGCAGTCTCGCATGGCACCTGGGCAGCCCTGTCCTGGCAGCTGGACTGACAGCATTCATTCTCTTGCGATGGGATGGGCTCGGGTGTCGTGCAAAGCATTCACCTTTGCTGTTGTAACTTGCAAGTAACTGGGGCGAGTACCGGCATCAACGGGGAATGTGCCGGTTGTGTCTCTGCGCGCAGACGGTCTTGCTTGCAGGGTTGCCGGTGCAACCACGGTTTGCACCCCTGAACTGACGTCAACACTGCAGAATGAGCCACAATCTACCATCATCACGATTGCAATCTCCACCTCGTGCATATCCTGGTGCACACTGTCAACAGCAAACGAATCGACACACGAGCACAACATGTTGTGGCCGGTGCTGCATGGACACTGGAAAGCGAGGTTGACAAGGACAGTCGCGGGAGTACGTACTCTCGTGTCGGTTTCAGGGACCAGCTCCAGTGAACGCGCCTGGACCGAAACCTTGGAGATTCTGCCTGTGAGCCTTCCCCCGAACTACACCCATCGGAACCAAATACCGATTCCCGATAACAACACCTCCACATCCACGTGCAACACGAATGTGGCATTCAGCTACCACTCGCCACATTCGCCATGTTGACCAAGTCAAACTCGGCAATGGACACCATCTCTTGCTTTCATGTTGCCCAAGCAATGACACGATATCCTACACAGCGGTAGGTGTCCATACTGCCGCAGTAGGCAGGTGGGAAGCGATAACTACCATGTCCGCCGACACCACTTCCCACAGCCAGATTGTCTGGACGATGAGGATCACATCTTGACGCAGCGCAACACGGACTCGCGACCACCTTGCACAACGCAGACTCACTCACAAGGCACGATTGAAGGGTGCTGGCGGTATCCCTTCTGTTGTAGTTGGCAATCCATGGAACACGGAACCTCTGAACGCCGGCTATCGCAATCCACTACTTGGTAAGTCGAAGGATGACTCTTGTGCAAATAGGGGTTGGGGACCAGACATACACAAGTAGAACAGGAGGATGATCAGATCTTGTCCCTGGGCATGGATTGTCGTATTAGATCCCGTGTACGTTCCAGATGTGTTGGCCAACTCGCCCGAGGAGAATCTAGATACGAATAGATAGAGGTGATGTGAGAGCTTGGAGTGGCACATTGGCGCTCACGACGTCCACAAGTGCTGTTTGAGCTCTTGCAATTGGGTGTAGAAGATGCAAAGGTGAGGTGACAACGTGGTAACAGGCGAATGCTCCAGAGTGACGGGGTTGGGCACCAAGAAGAATGTTGGGCTGGGCTGGGGTGTCCAACCTATTTCGACATGCTAACTGGAATGGTCAACACGATTCGACATTCGAACGAGGATCCAAAGATAACGGCAAGTGTACTCAAGCTGCCGATTGTCAGCGAGCTGGACGGCATCTGTGACCATGGCTAACGACTTCTCACAACTTCAACGCTTCCCACGTATACGCTGTTTCGCTTAGCTCACTGAGAGTGCCAACGATACCAAACGTCCCATCCAGACGCAGAGGCCCAATCGAAATTCTAAACAGCACTCACCCTCTGAATGTCCAGCAATGGATGCCATCGGCGAGAGAGGACAATCCCGCCTTCCTGCAAGGAAGTCATCGTGCGGCAACTCTGAGCTGGGGTTTACGCACAACGTGTGTACGGAGTCTCGGAAAGGACATGCAGAATATCACGACCTGTATGTTAGCGTAGCCACTTCTGGTGTCATTGGATTGATGGAGACGGTGTCTGTAGGTAACACCGTGCGTTCCCAATCTCACGGTGACAGCATCACTACTTTTCAAACGCACCCAGATACTGGTACTTGAACGGTTTCCATGTCCACTCTGTTTCCACACACGACCAAAGAGTCTGAACGACGTTCAGTGTTCCCCCCAACACAAGGAGCCACACCGCAAGTGGTACTCACGATCTGCAAAGCGAGCCAGCAGGACAAGAGTCGCGAGGTAGGCCAACGATATACGGTCACATGAACGCGGGCCGCGACCGAGGAGCGTTTCACAGTGTGGGAGGTGCAGTGAAGGTGGTGGTCTGTGGTGTGATGTGGACGACTGTCGGTGATGTGGGGGAGATTGGCGTGCGAAAGGCCGAGCTCGTGGTGAGGAATGATGTCCGGACATGTTGAGGTTGGCGCGCGCCAGAGGCAGAGGTTGTTGTGAGGAGTGGTGTCTGGACATGATGAAACGTTAACTGGCAATTGATTCGTCCATGGCGCAGAATGTGTACCATGTCGGTCTTGGTGTGGATATTGATGTCGACAGAGTTGATCTCGTGAACCTGGCAGTTAGCGGTGTTCCAATCGCGTGGTGCAGTCTGGACACCGATGACAACCGAAAGGATGGCGAGCGTGCCCAAGATAGGGCCAGGATCAACAACAGCAGCGTCGTCAGCGCCAGTGAACGCGAGGGCGACCTTTGCGATGTTGGTATTGCTTGGCTGCGGATTTAACCATCTAGGATGTGAGCTTCTGACCTCGGCGGCTGCCTCCCTTCCCCGTTTGGCCAAAATGGGATGTCCACCTCGTGCTCCCAGCTTGGGGAGCATGAGAGTTGCAAGACCTGTCTTGGCCTTGAACGATACGCTTGCATCAGGAATGGCACTTGGTCCGTAATCTTGGGAGACCAGCAAAGCTAAACGTCCGCAGCCTGGCATCGCCAAACATCACCGACACTCATACTCCTCTCCCATCCCAACGGCACACAAGAGACTCACCTTGCATGTCTGTCCCCACTTGACCTTGTGCTTGAGCGCGAGGTTGCCCAGGTCGGATCGTAGTCTCTCAATGATGTGGTTGACGCCACTCTGGTGCTGCCCCCTGCTTCGACCGGAAGTGCTGGTGGGCTGGGGTGGACGTGACCAGATTCTAGTGTAAGGACTGAGATGTTGGGGAGCTTGACAACCAGGCCACGGCTCTGTTCGTATGGCTGGCGGCGTCGGTCAAGTGGCAGTCGTGGTCGTTAATGACGCAGTCGTCGCCGGTACCGGCCATCCCCGCTCGCCAGTATCCGGATGCGTCTGGCATCACGCCCCCAATCTGCTCAGGTTCAGCGGTGATCATAACGTCTCCACCATTGTGCGACGTGAACCTCCTGATCCCCAGCGGCATAGCGTGGGCTCACCTACTCCACATCGTGACAATGGCCGGTGCTCACTATTCCCAGCGTATCATCGTGGCACGTAACGTTACTCACCATGTCTGCAAAGGTGTCGCCAGCGGGACCTTGCGAGTTCTGCTGGAGAATCATGTTTATCCATCGCCAACAGCAGCGAGAGTCTGTGACGCTGACGTCCATGCCGTCGTGCGTGTCGTGTGCGAGCACGTTTTTTTCATTTTCCCCTGCTGCAACATGGCTGGGGACGGCTCAGCCGGCTCCAACATCATGGGCGACGTTAGTCGTTACTGTGGGTGCCGAGTTGTCTCGGTGGGGCACAAAGGTATAGCCGAGGAATGAGCCGTGGACGTCGGCCTCAAGGGCGTTATCGCCTAATCGATAACAACGACGATCAATGTTTCATTATCGAGAAGGTATGAGAGTGGTGCGTAATCTGTCACAATGTGTTACATGCCGGGGCCGATCGATCTTCAGAGCGCACCCCGCTCTCTGAAACAGTTGTTCCGGTTGCGTCTGAACCGAATCTGGGAACGGTGACAATGTCTCCATTTGCCTGGCTGCTGCAAGACACTCCCTAGTCGGCCACACTGGTACCTGGGGAGTGTAAACGAGGTTTTCCATTCCACGGATGTGGCAGGAATGAGGTTGACGTCGTTGGTATGGAGAAATAATTTTTGATCGTGTGTGCTGTTGGCCTCCGACCCGGGCTCCGAGGGACTTGGCGGAACCGGGCCGACAGGGATAACGACGGTCATGTTTCCGATGAGCTGCTTGAAGCTGAGCATGCGGAGCAGCGACATGTACTGTTGCTGGATACCATGGCAAGATCGCCAAGAAGCGACGGTCTGAGAGTTTCGGGGATGGTGGGACGATAGACGGGTTCAGAGTGGTCATCCAGATCGCGGGCTGGGACGAGAGTCACAGGACCACCAAGGCGGCCTTTGATAAGCGAACGCAGTCGAACAACTGGTGAAGACAGCTTGGCGGAGGGGCATGGGAACGTGAGCGACACAGATCTGGGCCGGAGGTGGAGCGGAAATGCTTGGCTACCGGTGGCCGAGCAAGCGAGGGGCACATGGGAATGCGATCGGATATCGTGTGATGGTGACGAGGGGGCGGCTGATGGTGATGGGGCGTAACGGACGTCACAGGAGTAACGGACATCACAGGCATAACGGACGTCACAGGCAGAAGGGAGAAGGAGAGGGCGGCGACGGACGTCATACGGACATGAGGGGCGCAGCCGACGTCACCGACGGACATGGTGGGCGCAACAGCTATGACGGTCGGAACACACACGGACGTCATCCACACAATGGACGTCATCCACACAGGGGTCGTTGCCCAGTGGACGTCATGGGAGCAAGGAGCACTGCCGGCTCGGCCGACGTCACAGGAGTGATGGGCGCATCAAGGAGGAATGAGCGGTGACAATGGCCCGTTCGGGTAGATTGTCGATCTGGGCCAGGAGCACCATCATGGTCAAATTGAACTCGCTCTCGTTGCGGCATCCCCATCCTGATGGTGGACGACCAGCTCGTACGCGCGCAGGGTGAAGTGGCACGTAGACGTCGAGGTGCTACATTCGGTTCCTACATCCCCCAGCCCCTCGACTTATGCCTACAGTACGATGGCGACCCAAAGTCCTTGTCCACATCAAACAGCGAACGGCGCACATCGCGAATCAAACACCTGCACGCCGCACATCGGTCGTTTTGTTCCCACAGACTACGCCGATGCTCCACTTGTCCAGGACGATCCCCCTGATCACCCCAAACCCAATCAAGGACCCGTTGTCACCGTGGCCATCCTCGTCGATCATCTCCAGAACTGGTAACAGCCAAGTTTCACCAGTTCCGCACAATCTGCAATTGGCCCGAGGTATCGCGGCTCCCCAGTCGTATGTGGCTGCGCTCCCTCGCACCAGAGATTGTGCGTACTCCTTCGTGAGGAGCCGGTGCACGATCCGCTGGGTATGTCACAGCGCCATGGTCGCCGCAATACATCGAGTAACCAGGAGAGTGTGCCGCACATTCCAGTAGTCAACGGTGCTCATCGCTAACTGCTCCAGAGTGCAGGTTTGGCAAGTCGAGTGCGAAATGTAGCAGATCCCGTGGTCAAGAGCGTGACCATCCACACTCATCACACCGTGCAACCACCTGGATCGAGCGGAGGGTACAAACCCCAAGATCATAGGTGTTCTTGATGTTCTCGTTCCACGTCTCAGCTCGGCAATGTGATCAATGATATATACCTGACACGCAGGTGACGCTTGGCGAGCACTTGAACGCCACCATGTCCCCATTCCCAGCTGCTCGAAATACACCCCGCCCCATGCAGCACTGCTTCCAACACACAGTCGATACCAACCAACCTCGGCTTCCTAGCGTGGCCTTGAAGATGTATAAGTGTTGTAAGTCATGAACTGGTTTGGTCGTGACATCGTCGCATCATAAACGGAATCGAGAAACAGAGACATTCTATACGGAGGACGCGAGCACTCTCGAGTGCCCGCCATGCGCAGCGTTCGTGTATGTTGCTGCGAGTTCTTCTTCTTTTCTTTCTTCTTTTCCTTCTTCTTCGCTTCTTCTCCTCCTTCTCTTCTTCTTCTTCTTCTTCTTCTTCTTCTTCTTGTGCTCGCTCCGACTTGCCAGAGCGTGTTGTTGACTCGGGCCGAGGTCGCGAGCTGGACAAGGATCTGCTTTCTCCATGGAGCTGACTTTGCACAGATCCCTCATCCGCTCCGCTTCCAGCGGCCCAGTACGCGACGCGCACGGTCGACTGCGCGGCCGAGGACGCCACGGGACGTTGGGGGAGGGAGGTCGGGGACGGTGGCAGCGGCAGCGGCAGGTGCGGTGGGGCAGGGCGGGGGCTGGTGCGGGTGCCGGTGCGGGTGCCGGTGCGAGTGTGGGTGCGGGCGGCGCGAGTGGGGCGAGTGGTGCGGGGGCGGGCGCGAGTGCCGGTGCGAGGGCGACGGAAGCGGGCGCCGAGACAGGACGGCGAGGCGCGGGAGCAGAGCCAGCGGGACGAGCTGTGTGCGCGGCGGCGGCGAGCTGAGTAGCGACCAACGCAGGGTCAGCCTGGTTGGGAGCCGCGAGAGCATCAAGACGCGCCACAAGCGTCGCGTACTCAGCGAGAATATCGCCTTCAGTGCCGTTGTCGGCAACAGGCGCGGCGGGTGCACCCACATCGTTCCCAATGGGCATGGCGGGGATCGGGAAGGGCGGGTGGACGAGGGGGACAGGTCCGAACGCCACGTGAGCTGCGGCCGCAGCGGCAGCGGCGACGTTGAGGATGGGTGCGGGGGCCATGGCTGGCGGCACCGGAACGAACGTGGGAGCGGGGGCGGGGGCTTGGGGCGCGGGCACGGGGATGGGAGCGGCAGCGAGGACAGGCGCGGCAAGTGGGACGAGCGGGGCGGGCGCCGGAGCGAGAGCGAGAACGGGGGCCGTTGGCATGGGGGCCACGAGGGGCGCGGGCAGACCAAGAGCGGGCGGGGCGGAGAACGACGCGGTGACGGGCGCGGCAGTGGGCGGGGTCGTTGGCGCGGGTGGCGGGGTGGCGGTGCTGGCGGCGGCAGCGTCTGGGCCGGTTGGGACGGGGGACGGGGCGCATGGCGGGGCCGACGAGCCGGGCGAGCTGGACGAGGAGGACGAGCTGGCGGGCGGGACGGGGGCGACGGGTGCGATAGGGGGGACGGGGGCGACAGGGGCGACAGGGGCCATGGGGGCGACGGGGGGGACGGGGGCGGGCGCGGCAACGCGAGTGAGCGGGTTGTGCTGGGCGATTGCGGAGAGGCTGAGCAGCTGGTTTTCGATTGCCTACGTTGTCAGTACTGTCCTACATCTTCCATTCTGCTGAGATTTTCGTCTTCGTGTGCCAACCGCTGTGAGTGCAACTGTGGGGCTGAAGCTTGCCGGGACAGTGTTGCCACTTCTGTTCCCAACTGTTCCCAACCTTGGACTCGCAAGTGTTCCCAACTCTGGAGCTGCGTCACTTCTCTTCCCAACTCTGGACTCGCCAATGCCCAACGCTGGACCTGGGTCGCTTCTGTTCCCAACTGTGGACTCGCAAGTGCTCCCAACTCTGAAGCCGTTGCCTCTGTCCCCAACTCTCAACTCGCAAGTGCTCGCAACTCAGGAGCCGCGTCGTTTCTTCCCAAGTCTGGACTCGCAAGTGCTCGCAACGCTGGAGCTGCGTCTCTTACGTTCCCATCTCAAGACTCGCCAATGCTCGCAACTCTGAAGCCGGCGCTTCTGTTCCCAACTCTTCACTCGCAAGTGCTCGCAACTCTCGACGCCGCTTCTATTGCTGGCCGCTCTGCGTGGCTGCTACTTGACACTCCACTTCTGTCACACCTGGAACTCTACAGCTGTTCTGCAGCTCTTTCCTCCAACGACACTGCAATTGCTGGGGCTGCCGGTTGGGGACTTTGTTGCCCCAACGCAAGCCTCAAATAGCGCGACGACCTGCGACATTCTTTCACTTCCTTTCCGATTGCGTGTGCACAACATGGGTCTGACGGAACAGGTACTCACGCTCAACCTCTGCGCAACCTCCACCGCGGTCGGACGCAGATCCGGGCTCTGCTGGCACATGTCGGTGACTAGCGCGCGCACTGAAAGTGTCAGTCGTACTCGCTCCACATCTCGATTCATTGACTTACGCAGGGGTGCCAGAGTCGTGCGCCAGACCGGGTGCGCCCACCAAGGCGCGTTGACTGGCCCGTACCCAACAATGCCCCGGAACGCTTGCCCAAACCCGCTGTCGTCCAGGAGCCACTTGAGAAGGACCCCCAGCGCAAACACGTCCACCTTCCCGTCGTGCACCAGCTCGTCCAGCACCTCCGGCGGCATGAACCCGGGGGTTCCGCCGGCGCCCAAGCCAAGACGACATGCGTGGGCAAAGTGTGCCCCGCCCCAGTCTCCGAGCACCAGGGTCATGTCGCCCCGAACAAACACGTTGCTCGGCTTGATATCGTGGTGGACCGCCCCCACCCGGTGGGCGGCCGCCACGATGTCGACGAGCTCGCGCATTGCCACAAGAGCGCACCTGACGTCCCAGACCCCAGCCACTCGGCCGACGTACTGCTCGAGGTCGCCATGAGAGGCGTACTCTTGCAGCACGAAGGTGAAGCCGTCGCCCTCGCTCGTCCTGACGAGACGTGGGACGCCCCTGACGCCCTGGAGCAAGCCCAAGAACGCCGACTCCACCTGCCACTGCCAGCGGCTGTCTGCATCGACGCCGCTCGAGACCCTTTGACAGTCAGTGACTAACCACGCAATCTAAGCTTACTTCAACGCCCCGACACGCCCGCCCCCCAACTCGACCAGGTAAACGTGGCCAAAGGCCCCCTCGCCAAGGACGCCAACAACCCGACACCCGCTGGGCGCCTGCGACCCCCAAAAGGTCGTCGCCCAGTGGCCCAATTCGCCGGGCAAGACCGCAATCGCCCTCGCCATGTTAGTGTGGCGGAAGGCGATGTACCTTGCCGCCATCGCCGCCACCTGCACCGGTTGCGCCCAAAAGGGCATGGGCGGGGTTGCGGCCGTCGGTGGGGGGGCTTGGGCGGCGGTGGCGGCTACCGGCGGTCCTTGAGCGGTTTGGGCCGGGGGAGCGACGAGGTTGCCGGGGATCGCGGGCGCGTCGGGGCTCGTGTCGGCGGGGTGGTCGTGGGGGCCGTTGGTGGGCCCGTTGTCGGCGGCGGGGGCTGTCGCGGGCCCGTTCTGGCCGCCAGAGTTGACCGTGGCGGTCGAGGCCGAGGCAGTGTTGGCCGTCGCGGCGCTGGCGAGGAGGTCGGCGGCGGCGAGGGCGAAAGAAAGAGACATTGTTGTTGTTGTTGCTGCTGCTGCTGGAGGAGTTTGATGAGTATAGAAGTGAAAAGCTGACATCGCAATCGCATCTCATTCATTTCGCTGCTCCACCTGCCCTCGGCAGCTATTCAGAGCACTTGAACTGTCATTGGATACTGGACGGCGTCTGCATTGCCTCAAACCCTGCACTAGTGCCAAAAAATTGTAAGCCACGTTCAGTTCACAACTGACAAGACAGACTGCGGAAGCATCCACCCAAATCGGTGTCGAATGGCGAGGACGTACCGAGAGCCTGCGTCTGGGTTTGCATACACGTCATGGTGAGTTCGAAGCGATAGCTACAGGGTGTACCACGTCTGGTTGTACCATATCGTACCGCTGGGGGTGGGTTGGACGTTGTGCTGTGGGGTCCCACCCCACGTGGCCCGGTGGTGTACGGTATTCCATTTGCGCAGAACCTAACGTCGACAGCATTGCCTATATTGGTTGCTCCAACGACCACGTACGGTTCGTGCTGATGGCTACCCAGGTCTGTGATTTGCAGTGTGATGCGATCAAGGTGAAATGCAGGTACGTTCAGAATGTCGTTATGCTGGTGCCACATTGTGCTGGGTTGTGGGCAACCGGCCAGCCGTTCATTGGAAGCTATCCTGTGTTGCTTCACAGCGAGGTGCAAGGGTGTGTGACAGTCTTGAACGATCCGAGGAACCTTGCCTACACCTTGGCAGTTGCGGTATGAAGTTGTGAGTTCACTATCTCCCCAGCCGCGGGGAAGCTATCACTCGACTCACCGTTCAGCCTCCACTTGTACTGGTCTGTCCAGCTGGGTGTGCACCCACGACCCGCTTTCGGTTCTCAGCGGAGGCTATCGAGTACTCTCACAACAGGAACGCATTCTGGGTATGTTGTTTTCGCCAGAATGAGGTATGCTGACGAGCCCATGCACGATGAAGAAACATGATGATGGATTGTGGCAGCAACCACAGTCGGCCCATGTTCAACAGAGACGGGGGGTAAAAGTGCTGGTGCTTGTCCAACCTTGCGCATTCAGCTAACAACCTCTGACACTCTAGCCACGCGCTACTCGACCTCCTAGCAAAGCTAAGATGTCGTCGCTCACAATCCCTTCCGCCTGTGTCTTCCTCATAGCCCCGGCAATGTCCCATCCTGGCGGAAGAGCGTTTTCCACATTCGACAAACTACTTCATCTCATCGCAAACTACTCGAGACTGTGACTGGTGCAAAGCACTTGCGAGATACAGGAGATGCTGCGGTCATGAGAGTGACCAATCGACCTCAATAGCCCGTCGAGCACCCTGAGTGCGCAAACCTCGACGCAGGAACAGCACTACTAATGCAATTCATCTTCTACGTGTCGTAGTCCATTCATATCCGTCTCCCCTTCATCCATTCTCCTCCAACGGCACGGCGCGGCTTCATGGCAGTTTGGCGGGTTGGCAGTCTCCTGGTACGATAAGTTTCTTCTGTGCTGTGTGGTGGCTGGCTCACGGCTTACTCACGTCTCTTGGAAAGTATGGCTCGATAAGCCTCTCTGTCGTTCTTGTCCGTGGGTTGTCTGCTGGCATAGTGAGTACTCTCTCTGTTTGTGTAGGGGCCTGCTTACATCTCAGCAAGCGTCTATCTTGACAAGCTTCTCTGTCGTTCTCGTCATTGTGGTGTCTCCGGGCACGATAAGTATCTTCACAGTTCGTGTGGCCCTTTGCTGACATCACAGGGAGTACATCTTTGGACAAACCTTCCTGTCGTCATCAAGTCACGATTGCGGGCGTCATGCTCGTACCAAAGTGGTGGTCAGCGTCGTCATTGCTCTTGAGTGGACTCACAGAGCTCCTGATGGTTCACCACAAGTGTTCGAGCGTCATGACGATAACGAAGCAATGGTCAGCGTTGCCGTCGATATCCGACATAGGACGCAGGGCTCCTCATGCTTCGGTGCATGTCCTCGAGCTTGGCGATTACAACGAAGCTATGGCCAGCGTTGGCGTTGTTATCCACTGCGACTGACCAAGCTCCTCAAGGTTACTTGCAAGTCCTGCTTGGGAGTGTCGCGACGATGAGGGGAATTGGCCAGCGTTGCCGTTGCTATCGAGTGTCACCCACAAAGCTCCTCATGGTTTCGTCCGAGTCCTCGAATGGCATGTAGCTGACTAAGTGCTGGTCAGTGTCGCTGCTGCTATCAAGTACAACTGACAGAGCTCCTCTTCCCTGCATGTCCTCGAGTGTGGTGATGATAGGCACGTCTTAGTTAGCGTTGCTGTTGCTATCGCGCACCACTCACCAATATTCTCATGGTTCAGTGCCAGTCCTGTTTGCGAGCGTCGCCGTGATAAGAGCGGAGGATTGGTCAGCGTTGCCGTTGCTATCTACTGCTACTCACCAAGCTCCTGAAGTTCCCGTTCCAGTCCTGCTTTTGAGCGTCGTGCTGATAGCGGATGATTGTTCAGCGTTGATGTTGCTATCGAGGGCGACTCACCAAGCTCCTCAAGGTTTTGCGCAAGTCCAGGAGTGTTCATGGATAAAGAAGTGTTGGTCAGCGTTGCTGTATATCGAATGCGACGCACCAAGCTCCTGAAGGTTGCGCGCGAGTGGTCGAGCGTCGTGATGATACCGAAGTGTTGGAGAGGGAAATGTTGGTCAGTGTTGCTGTTTGTCGAGCGCGACTCACTCAGCTCCTCATGGTTCTGGGCAACTTCTCCTCGCGAAGGTTGTGGGTTCGGTGCAAGTCCAACTTGAGGGAAATGTTGGTCAGTGTTGCTGTTTGTCGAGTGCGACTCACTCAGCTCCTCATGGTTCTGGGCAACTTCACCTCGCGAAGGTCGTGGGTTCGGTGCAAGTCCAACTGGCGAGTGTCGACGGTTTCGTGCAAGTCCTACTTGGGAGCGTCGTGATGATGAGGAACAATTGGTCAGCGTTGCTGTTACTTTGGAGTTTCATTCACGAAGATTCTCAAGGTTCCGTGCAAGTCCAGCGTGCGAGCGTCATTTGGTGCAAGTCCAGCTTGCGAGCGTCGAGGTTCTGTGCAAGCTCAGCTTGCGAGCGTCGAGTGTTCCATGCAAATTCTGCTTGCGATCACGGTAATGTTGAGGAAGTGTTGGTCAGCGTTGCTGTTTAACAAGTGCGACTCACTCAGATCCTCAAGGTTCTGTACAGATCCTGCTTGCGAGTGTCGTCTCTTCGGTGCAAGTTCTGCTTGCGAGCGCTGTGGTGACGAGGAAGTGTTGGTCAGCGTTGCTGTTTAACGAGTGCGACTCACTCAGATCCTCAAGGTTCTGTACAGGTCCTGCTTGCGAGTGTCGTGTCTTCTGTGCAAGTTCTGCTTGCGAGCGCTGTGGTGACGAGGAAGTATTGGTCAGCGTGGCTGTCGATATCGAGTGGGACTCACGAATGTGTTTGGGGGGAGTATTCAAGCGAGGCCTGCTCGCACGGTGTTAAGGTAATTATCCTTCTGGTCAGGTATGCCATTGCCATCGAGTTGGAACTCACGAAGACGTGTCCAGCACTTAAACCCACGAGGCCCGCTCGCGCCAAGTCGTTCAAATTATATGTCCTGCTTGTCAGCCCTGCCACACGGGTCTGTAACTCACGAATCCTTGTACCGACGCCAGGTCGCACGATGTTGCTTGAATTATACTGTGAGTCAGCGTTGTCATTGATAGAGCTGACACCCACGAATGCGTGTCCCGCACGCGATAGTCGAGGCCAGCTCGCTCCTTGTCGACTCCAATTATTCGATCTGTTGGTGAGCGTCGAACTGGAACTCTACTCGACCAGCGACTACTTACGCTAAATGAGGACCAGCCTCGTACTTTTGTTGGGTTCCCTCTCTCTGCTCAGGACGAGCCACGACGACGCGAGTAGTCATAGGCCTCAAACTTGGGGGACCAAGCCAAGCTCGAGGTGTCGCGTGTCGTGGGGCCTGTGGTTAGTGTCCGCCCGCGGCAGTAACAGCAGAGGGATCCTGAAGAACCGGTGTCGGGTTGTTGACGCGTGGCCGACATGACGATTCTACAGAACGGTACGGGTAGAGGGCGGCAGGTAGTTGCTCGAGGTTGACGAAGCGAGCTACAACTTGCCGCAGTACCGGGGATGCCGACGTTTTGCAGCGCTTATCCGCACCTGAGACGGCGGAAAGCACCACGAACGCGGTCGGCGGCGCGCTTGAAGACGTTGCGGCGCTTGGACGGCCGAACGTCAAAGCTCTCGACGCCAGAGGCTGCGTCAAGAACAGAGAAGGCATCCGAGGCCTCGGTCTCGCCAATGGAAGCGGTACCGGGGACGGAGCCAGTGGTGCTGCCACCGTCAACGTCAGCGGCAGGGTCAGGGCCCTGGACGCAGCCGTTGTTGGTGTTGTCCTGTGTGTCAGCACCGGCACCTACTCCAGCATCGCCAAGTACGGCAGGGGGCTCGAGCTCGTGCATCCACAGGCGGTAGTCGTCATAGATGTTGTCCTGATCGGGGACGACATCAGTTGCCTGGGCGTTTGTGACCTCGGCGGGGGTCACGGTGGGGACGACGACGGGAGTGTTAGTCTGCGTCTCGTCAGTCGAACCAAGGGACTGAGTCGACGATCCTGCCTGGTCGTTTTGGTCGCCGGGGGTTGTCGATGCGGCGGCCGAGTCTTGGGATGCCGAGCTCGCCAGGCTCGTTGCATCATCATCACCGACGTTGTCCGAGGTTGGCGTAGGGACAGTCGCGTCGGGCTGGGCACCGTGGACGGGCTGCTGGTCCTGGGTGGTCTGGACCGAGCCGCCAGTCTGCGAAGGTGGCGCCAAAGTGTCGTCCGCCGTGGCCTCGACGCCGTTGGTGACGGGCTCGTCCTCGTGGACGGAGCCGTCGCCGGGCAAAAGTGGCGTCGAGGTTGCGGCGGTGGCGGACGAGTGGTCGACACCGTTGGAAGTGTCACCTCCAGTTGGCATTGGCGTCGAGGGGTCGACCTGAACGAGCTCGTCCTGTGCGACAGAGCTGGTGCCAGTCGACGATGGCAGCGGGATCGCTGCCGGGTCGACGCCGTTGGAGTTACCTGTTGTCAGTGGCGTCGTCTCGGAAGGGGCAGGCTCGTCCTGGGCGACAGAGCCTGCGCTGGTCGACACAGGCAGCGGGATCGCAGCCGGGTCGATGAAGTCCTCAACGCCGTTGGAGTGGCCTCCAGTTGTCAGTGGCGTCGAGTTGTCGACCTGCACGAGCTCGTCCTGAACGACGGAGCTGGCGCGGGTCGACAGAGGCAGTGCGATGGCCGCCGGGTCGGCCGAGGTGTCGACGTCGTGGGAGATGTCCTCTCCAGTTAGCTGTGGCGTCGAGACGTCAGCGGGAACAACCTCATCCTGGGCGATGGAGCTGGTCGCGGCCGACAGTGGCAGCGGAATCGCAGCCGCGTCGAGAGAGGTTTCGGCGCCGTTGGCGACCAAGTCGTCGTCGACGACGACAAAGTCGGAGCCAGTAGACTGTGGCGCCGAGGTCTCCGACTTGACCGACGCGGCAGTGACTGCCCGGTTGACGGCGTCGATCTCGTCAGAGGTCCCTGTCATCAGCGTATCAATCTGCGGCGACGGGGCAAGGGCGGTGGGTGTGCGCGGGCCGGGCGATGGGTTAGCAGAGGCGCCCTGACTCAGCGCAGGGGGTGCAAGCCCGTGGTAGAGGGGCGCGCCGGTTTGGACCAGCGGCACGCTCGGGCTTGCGAAGACGGGCGGGGCGGAAAGAGTCGGTGCGGCGGAGGGCGAGGCGGTGTCGGAGGCGACCTGGTTGGCGACAGCGACGGTCGAGTCGAAAGACGGGATCGTCGGGATCGAGTCCAGTGACGGGATCGTCGGGATCCTGTCGAGGGACGGGATCGTCGGGATCCTGTCGAGGGTCGGGATCGTCGAGATCTCGTCGACCGACGGGACCGCCGGGTTCTCGTCGACCGAAGGGACCACCGGGTTCTCGGACCCAGCGCCAGTAACGGGCACCTTGGGGGTAACAACGGGGGGGTTGTTCTCGGCCGTGTCGGGAAGGTTTGCGAGCTTCTGCCGCAACGCCTAATGTTGTCAGCACAGTACAAAGTATTTGGTTTGGGTCGTCAAATCGCCTCGCGCCTCAGACTCGTGTGCACGATTACCACCAGCTTTCACGCGTACACGTGTATGACCCCACCCACATGGCAAGCGGGACCAAAATCTGAAAGATACTCACCGCCAAAGCGTCAACCACCTGCCTCATCGTGGGGCGCCGATCCGGGACGTGGTGGGTCATGGACGCGGCAAGCGCCTTGACTGAGGTATCAGCATTGTCGTGTGTCTTGAATCTTGGATACCCTTCATGTGCTCACCCTCTGGACCCAGGGGGCTCCTCCACGCGATGTGGTCTCCCCACCACTCTGACATGTCCAGCCCATCACAGAGAACCTGCGCGACCGCATTGCTGTTGTCAAATGTATCAAACAAGTCCCTGTCGTCTACACCCTTCTTGAGCATGACGCCAAGGGCCATGACGTCGACCTTTTCCCCGTGGCTCTCCCCACGCAGAACCTCCCCTGGCATGTACCCGGGCGTTCCGCAACTGTGACCACCAGCCTGGCATTCGGCGAGCTTGGATGCAAAGCCCCAGTCGCCAACAGCCATACTTCCATCAGCACGGACAAGAATGTTGTCCGGCTTCAGGTCGTGGTGAATCCACCCCAAGGCATGCACCTGTGCCATGATCACTGCCACCTCGTGCACCATGCGCAGAGTGTCTTTCAGCGTCCAAGTGTTCTTACCCGTCGTCGAGACGTAGTTGAGCAAGGAGCCACCGGCGCAGTATTCCTGAGAGAGGATACAGAACACCTGATCATACTCTCCATGGTAGAAAGCCGGAACACCTGCCACATCCTTCAGGGCAATCAGCGCTTCCCGCTCCTTCTTGAAGGTAGCAGGGGCGTCAGGCCAGACCGCCTTGTTCTTTTCGAGCCTGTCACGTCAGAACACTATATGCGTTGGGGACTGACTTGATCGCTGCGGGGACCTCATTCAGGTATGTCCCATGAAACACGGTGCCGAAGCCGCCGCTGCCCAGACGGCAGCTGACCACACAGAATTTCGGAGCGCTGAATCCCCAGTACTGTTCAGCCATCAAGCCAAAGTTGCCATCCGCGATCTGGAACGCCTCGTCAGTGTTACCTGCCATGAAGTAGCCCCTGTATTGAAGCACAACGGGCCAAGCTGCCGAGCGAACAGCCCATCGCGGTGGGGGGCCAAACATAGGCAACTGTGTGGGGACCTGGGCGACCTGGCCAGCTACCTGCGTCGAGCCGTTAATGTCAGCAGAGCTGAACGTTACCTGGTTGTTGGGGGTCTCGACCTGTCCCTCCTGAGCGAGGTTCGAGGGGCCGACCCCCGTGCCGCTGGCATTGTTGTCGTGGGCGTGCGCAGCGGCGACATTGATGTCGCCATTGTCGTCCTCCTGCTGCTCGGCGGTGGCGACGGCGTTGTTGTCGTGTGGGCTTGCCGAAGGCCCGTCCTTGTTGTTGTCCGCGGCGACCTGAACGGCCGCCGTGTCGAGCTCGTCCTGCGCGGGGTTGACGGCAGACGCAGAGGTCTGGGCGCTGGGAGTCTCGGAGACCTTGTTAGAGATACGCGAACATACCTCATCCTTGTTTTCCGCGGCAGCCTGATCGGCCACGGTGTCGAGCTCGTCGTGGGCGGGGTTGAGGCCAGACGAAGAAGCCTGGGCGCCGGACGACTCGGGGACCTTGTTGTCAGAGATGCGTGAACGTACCTCCGTTGAGACCTGGGCGAGCGGCTCCGAGTCGCGCGACAGACGCCGCACGACCCATTGCACACCCTCCACAAGTCCAACTACCACAGAGCTGGCGCTGAGGGGCATTGTTGTTGTTGTTGTTGTCTTTTTTTGTGTTTTTCAAGTTTCTACTGTCGCTCTTTCTGATATCGCCAAAGAAGAAGAAGAGGATGAGCGGCGACATCTTTTTAACCTGCCGGCGGCGGGAGACGCAGCGGGAGCAACTGGAGCCTTGGGAGGTGGTTGGCACTCATTGGACGAAGCGAGATGGCTGGTCAGCAGCTGGACGCTCACAGCGTACGGGAAGGACAGAGGCGGACGAGCCCAGGCGGCGTGCAATGGTAGCCAGACGTTCAGCTTGGTGGTACTACTACAAATGTGGCGTTGGCCAGATGGCTGGTCAACGACGAGGAAGGCGTGAGAGCAGGGGAAAATTTTACGGAGTGGACAAGGTGACACCGATGACGCGGGACACGCGGGAGGCCCTGGTGCGGACAAGGTGGCGGAGACGGAGCAGTCGTCACCTCCGCCAATGGGAGGTGCCACTAATGGCACAACGCACTTCTATTCAGTTGGAGACGAGTTTCCACTTTTGGCAAAATAAATCATACGCGCACAAGGGTATTTGTGTGCCGTCATATTACGTGTATTCCAGGGAAGCCACGATGGTCATTTGTGGCACTTTCGTCATCCAACATGCGACGCACAGCAGTGTCCACCAAATACGGCCACAACCCACTCAACTTTGCAACTCGTTCAAGTAGATTTGAACAGCGTTAATCCTCCACCCTCAACACCATATTTTGGGCAAGCGACCACCGGCAAAACAACGTCTGCATAGTTCAAGCTTTCGGTTTAGAAATTTCATTATACGATTGTCCTTCTTCATCTTGCGTCAACTGCGCAAGTTTTGGCATGGCTACAACAACCTTAGAGGGGACGGACACCCTCCGTCCAAATCTGGTTGGTGTTACCGGTCGCACACTGCCAAGTCTGGATTTGGTTGGTGTTGGCGAGGTTGCCATTGGTCAAATCGAGGCATTGACCTGGGTGGTCAGTGCGACGCCACACTTATGCATGCTTGTTACCTGACGCCACTCACCCTGGTTCATGAGCGCAATGCGGTTGTCGGCCGTGTACCACCAGGTCTGCTGCGTGAGGCCAGGGTAGCAAGTCCAGATCTTCATGCCGACGCCGTTGCCCCAGTCTGGAGGTGTGAGCATGACCGCGCACATTGACGGCTGATGTATACCATGATGGAGCAGGTCTAGGAGAGTGTGACAAGAGGGACAGTGACGTGTTGCGACAATGACGGAGCTAGAACATGCTCACGAAGCGTCTCGAGATGACGGGGCGGACGGGAATGATAGTGACTGGTGTGAAAGGAAGTCATACGTACTCTCGCCAGCATCGAGACAGAACGTCGTGTTGTACACCTGCACTTGCGTCTGGTCACGGTTGACCAACCACTGTTGCGCGGGCGTCTGGTTACAGTCGTAGCTGATTATCAGTGGTGCCAGAATGACTCACTCCACTAGACTCACATCTGGACGATGGTCCCATCGGCAAAGTTGGCCCCTTGGACGTCGAGACACTTGGTGGTGTCCCCATTCGGGTGCAGAGCGAATCCTACGGGAGGCCAGATGGTTGGTGTCGCACTCTCCTGCGGCGCCGGAGCGGCGATGCTGAAAGTGGCGAAGATGAGGAAAGCGAGTTGGATGATCATTGTAGTTGTGGGTGTGGGTGGTAATGTGACGACATGGCGAGAGCATGGGGGATGGGTCCAGGTTATATACCGTTCTACAAAGGTGCTCCAACACTGCCAAGCCTTGCCTTCCCAAGGGAGCGGAATGAAGGGTGCCAATGGCTCGGTCCCAGGTGCGGCATGGTCGACTCGCTTCCGATAGACAAGTGGCTGTAGCACATGAGCATTGGCCTACGTCAGAACTTTGATCTTGGTCGAGTCACACTCACATTCGATAGGAAGCCTTGGCAGAATGGTGGTAATGGCAGTAAAATCCAAGGTGTGGAATCGCAGTGCGGAATGCAGTGCTGGTCTACGCATCCCTGGCTATCAGCAATCCTTCTGGTCGTAACGATGCTAGAGATAACAATGGGGTTTATTCTCATCGACTGCACCCCTCATTCATACCGCTTCCCTCCCTCTGTCCCGGTGCCGAGACGCAGCGAGACAACCGAGGTATGCATACGTACATGCTGGTGAACCGTACGATCTCACAGGGCTGCTGGGAGCGTGTGACCTGGGTTCCCGGGCCTTGTGAGCTACGGTGGAGCATTTGGATCCGAGTGTGGAATGTGGAGGGGATGCCATGACTCACAGGCACGTCACATGCTACTCATCCCATGACCTCATTCCGCATCCCCGCAGTGTCTGCACAGCTGTCTGCGTGAGCTAGTTACATGCATGGGACAACCGGGGGGAAGTGGGCTTGTTGCATGAGAGTCGCGTCCACATCGTCCCAGCGGAGGCAATGAAAAGACTCACGTGCTTAACTCGCTCCACGTTCGCTCCTCCAGCTAGTCATATGACTGGCGTCAGCGCTATCTTCGTTGTCGAGTGAGAATTGGGGTGCAAGTCAAGACTGGACCACACACGGTTGCGGAATGAACGGACATACCTCGTGCACACGTTGCTTGTGGGTTCGCAAAGTACAACACACGTTCCATCCAATTATACCTGCCGTTCCCGAACTGGACACCTGTTTTATGAGACACTGCGAACTGCTGTCTCTGTGAAATGTTGTGGCTGATGTTGAGAACAGTAGTCTGAGGCGTTGAGAACCATGTTGAGGACAACGCACCTGGCGTTGCGGATGATCAAGCATAAGCTCGAGACGGAGAAGAGCGTGTGACCCGGCAAACTGGCGTGGCCGCCAAGCTTCGGTGAGCTGATGGTTGCTTCCAAATGGAACAGAACTGTGAAAGGGTGACAGATGAGGGTGGCACCCTCGTCATGTCGCCATCGCTGTGGGGAGAGGGGGGGGGGGGGCACTCGCGGCGGTGTGGCACTCATGCAGGTGTGGTGCGGGGGCATCAGCTACATCAGGAGCCTGCCCTGCCCAGCCGGGACAGTACCCTAACGATGGGGACGGCGTGGCAGGGTGCAAGAGAGACCGAGATTGCCAACTGATGTAATAAGCGTCCTTCTCTGGGAATTAAGGAACGACCAATACCTTGGGAACAGGAACACTCACCGAGACCGACCGGGTTCAAACCTTAGTGCGTGGCGCGAGGTTCTCGGTGCAGCGTGCCTCGAGGCACTCCAGGAACGAGTCAAACCATCATCACCGACGTGCTGAAGAATGGAAGAAGAAGCCCGAGCCGGCGTAGATCGTGTCCCTCATCGCAGACACTCCGTTAGCAGACGTTGACAGTAATTGAGCAGAGAAGTGGAGACTCACTGAGGAACATTGAAAGCAGAGATACACAAATCGTCCTTGCAAGGCCAATCATCGGTGACAACCATCCTTGGCAGAGGCAGGTGAGCAAGGTAATTGAAGGCAGTTGGAAGTGTGAAAGCATGCGCTACTCACTGAACGGGGAAGTTCCAGCTATCGTCGCTACAAATGAACATGTCAACTGCTGCGATGGTCCACGATCCATGACAGGGGAAACGTGACGGAGATCGGAAGCGCCATGGTCGACTAATGGAACACAGACGTCTTGCACTCGTAGTGTGTACTGGCCCCGACAGCATCCGAACGCGGATGGCTGGTGGACTGCTCATGTCATGGAAGATGGGAGAAGTGTGCGTGTGACCTTCGACCGTCGAAGACGTGAACACGGCACGCGGATGATCACAGCCTACGACTCACCACTCATCTGCCATGGCGCAGTTGTGAACGAACCTTGCAGAATGCAAGCGCGAACGCCAAAGGGAGATCGAGAAATACGCGAACAACTCCATCTGATGTGACAAGCCGACGAGAAGGCTGGGTGGTAAGCACATGGAGGCTAGCAGTGACCAACACCACACTCACCAACTAGGGGACTTGGAAGGAATCTCTCGCATTGTGTCTGGAGTGTGCGTGTCCCTAGTGATTGTTATTCAGCAAGAGAACGTGGGAACATGAACGGCGCACACACCTGTTCGAACGGGGGAAGGTGCGCTGCACACCAACGTGTTAGCTTCGGCAGAGGCTCGAAGCAAAGAGGAACGTACAACCCAGGCTGCTGCAGAGTACCAGTGGAATCCTTGAGAGTGTTCACCAAACCGGCGCCGGAGTTGGGAAGGAGTGGGACAGGCCGAAGGAGTACGTTCACACAGTGGGCGCAGCACAGTTGGACAGGCTACGCGGCGCAACGGGGTGCGCAATGGAGTGAGGCCGATGACGAGATGATGAGAGGAGTAGCACGACACCACATACCGCGTGTGGACATGGAGTCCTAGAAAATAGAGCACAGCGCGATCGGCGTTGATGGCGACGCTTGAAGACGTCTGATAGATGTCAACGCACGCCCGATGCACCGTAGCGAGAGGGGAGACGTGGCCGCGATGAGGAGCAGGTGGCGAGAGTACACTCGCCGTGTCGAGGAAGGATGACACGACTGGTGAGGAAATGTGGGTGGCAAACTGGTGCGAGCATCACCGCCGAGCGGTACTGGGCTCGGCCATTTGTCCCCCCCAGCGACGATGCGCCGAGCGGGGGCGTCGTCATGGGGCGCGCACGAGATGTGTGTGTGTGAGAGAGAGAGGCGCAGTGCATGGCGAGGGGAAGAGCGGGCGGTGGGGGTTGGAAGGAATCATGTCATAGTAGGGAGATGACGTCCGAGGTAGAGGGCGAAAGGTGTGGTAATGGTGTCGGCAGCATCATGCGCACTCACGGTTCTGGCGCCGACCCTGTACCGCCTCGTCGCGCGGCGTACTGTCCGCTCTCTGTTGGGCGAAGGCGATTACAGACATGGTAGTGGTTAGCAATACGAAAGTTGGAAGGGAAGGCATTTTGGTGGGAGAAGAGGGCAGATGGTGACGTACCAGCTTGAGCGGCGACAGCGGGGCTTGCAATGGCGTTCAGAGCCAGGTGCGTAGTCGTGCGCGGGCTATCCAGGGCCGTTCTACGTCATTGACTGTTATGGGAGTGATGGTGTTGAAGAACGCAAGACTGTAGAGTGGGTGAATGAGGAGATGGGCAGTGTCGACGTGTTTGGGCGCGGTGATCAACACACAGGATTCGGCCGGCGACGGGCCGATCCGAAGTGGAGGTCCTCCACCGAGCGTCACCGCCATTATACATCCGTCCATGCATGTCACACCGCACTTTACATCCTTGAACGCCCCTAAACACATTTGTGTGTGCATCTGGTATGCGTTGCGGGCGGTGTGGATGGGCGATTGTGTGGGTGGACATGGTCCAGACCTCGATTGTTTGGAGCCTGTGTTGGGCGCAGGTCACGTGACCAAGTTGGCCCGCAACCTCCACTGCAGACATGTGTTTCCTTGCGCCCTAAACAATCAATCATGCGTGCTGGACGGCCGTACTTGGCGTCACAAATAAGGAGTAGCATGTGGAAGCATGGCGATTGAACGCAGCAGCCGATCTGGGGCACCACCACGGCAACCTCCGCCTCCACTCCACCAGACATCCCACAAAGTCAATCTACCGTCCCGCACACCCAAGAACTCGTCCCGATGCCGGCATTCCAATACTGTTATGCATAACCATAGTTTACAGAACCTTGTGTCCGCATCACGGCATGCGGGAGACTCACAGATGTGGATGGATGCAAGGGGTCTTGGAACCGCTTTGTAGAGTTGGTTGTGTGGACCCCCTCCACATCACGTCGGTCTATGCCGGTACGGTACCCTGCCCTAGGGTCCGCGGCGTCATTCAGTATCAAAAAGTGCAGCCATAGGCAACGCTCTCGACTCGAACAGCCGACCGCAGCGTCCCACAGCCTGCCCCCCAGGACCCGCGGGACGCCACCCAGCCAAAAATTAAACAAAATTAGTAAATTAGTAGTGAAGAACCCGTTCCACCCTACCACCCGCCGGGCTCTATTAGTATTTTAGTAGTCAGAAGTGAGAGCATCAGCGGTTAACCGCTACACCACCCCACCTCAGTAGTTAGTTGAAGGGGTCTGTGCCCCGTCCCTATTAAGGCTTCCGACACCCCATCCATGGCCATCCACCCAAGGCATCCATGCGGCAAGTCGTCGCTCGGCGCACTGTGACGCACGGTCATTCACGCTTCCTACACGTGTCAATCAGAAAGCCGATCACACATGCAGTCTGTGTGCGAGCGCGGGGATCCGTGTCAGCAGCCCGCAGCCTGCTGGACGGTGGGCGCGTCCATGCACAAACCCCTCAGCGATCTGCATCCAGTCTAGGATACGTGTGACATACATGCATGCGCCGCATCAATGTCGGCCTTCGGGTCACATATACTTTGTGTATGTACGCGTGCGCATCCGTGTGGATGCTCTGTCCCCATTGAGAGAGCGAGGAGTGAGGTACAATGGTGTTCGATCCCCGCCCAAAAACGAAACCGCGGCGAAAAAGGGCAAAACAAAATTAGTAGTGAAGCCCGTTCCACCCTTACCACCCACCGGGCTTGTCAGTACATGAGTACGTGAATAGTTAGTAACGCTGTTAACCGCTACACCAGCGAATCAGCAGATTAGTATGGTATCCGTCCGTGCGCGCCCTTCTTGAACCCTCTGGGTGGCCTCCCGTTACGTATTCCAACACCCACACGTGTGGTTGCCAACCAAACCTGGATCCACCCGCCGCGCGTCCGCGGCCGTGCGTTGGGGGTGTGTCCATCAGTTTGTCACCATGGCGATCATCCATACTTGACGTATTTTCGGTGCGAGGGTGTGCACGTGCGGGGTGCGCACAGCCATTGCAAAGCACCATCCATGCCAATAGACCAGTGCTGCATTCATTTGCATTTCGGCTTCCATTTCCTCGCATACATGGGTCTCGGTGCGCCCATCCATGGGGTGGTCTGCACCCTGCATACGGTGTATAATCGCAGTACGGCCAGGATTAAGCCGACACTACAAAAACGCAAAAAGATGGCGGGAACAAAATTAGTAGTGAAGCCCGTTCCACCCTACCACCCGCCGGGCTCTGTTAGTACGTTAATAGTTAGTAACGCTGTTAACCGCTACACCAGCGGATCAGCAGATCAGTGTGGTACTCATCCGTGCGCGGCCCTCTTGTACCTTTGCGGCCACGGTCCATTACGTATTCCCACCACCGCACATGGTTGCCACCCAAACATCCAAACATGTGTACATCCCGATCAGCCAGTCAATCCACCATGCAGCTTGTGTACCTGTGTATCATGTGCAGATGTGCATGTGTGCGCACACTACTGGTCGGGATATATTATGCATCTTCTTACACTGTGTGCGTGCCGTTCATCAACATGCAGCGATGAGCGCGGCGTAGCATCGTGCACGAGTTTGGGCCATGATGGCCCAAGCGCTCATATCGCGCGGGGGGACAGGATAGGGTCGCACCCACATACATCCAAAGCATCCACACGTATCCCGACATACACAGTGCCGATCGCAGCATAGCAGGGCGTGGATGGAGAAATCCACCGCCTGCAGCGTCCAAAAAGGACCGCCCCCGAAAATCGAACGCCCGCCCGCTGATCCCCACACACTGCCTCCGGCCCAGCCACAGGCGGGAGCGGCACCAAAAAAAAACAAAATTAGTAGTGAAGCCCGTTCCACCCTGCCACCCCCGGGCATTAGAATTCAGAATATTCAGAATTTAGTACCAGACGCGTTAACCGTTAGTCCAACGAGTTGAGTAGTGAGTATGTTGGGGGGGCCGTGCGGCGCCCTCTTGAACCCTTCACTGCCTTCACACGGCGTTGCAGTGGTGCATCCACGGGGGCAAACCCATGTGTACACCATGCGAGCGTCCTCGCGGCAACGTGTGCTGTGTGGGGATGCGCAGTGGAGGTTGTGTACATTTCGGTCAATCGCGATTGTGTGGTGTGTGGATGGGCGTATGGTATGTCACCACCGTCTGTGGTATGCCACCTCCGTGTATGCTGTGTGCTGCATGGCGTGTGGTGTGCGCTGTGTGCTGTGTGCTGGAGAACTCGCATAGAGCCAGTGGGCTGACCGGGCGACGAACTGCGTCTGAGGGATGGATGCTTCCAATGTTGCACGAGGTGTGCGTGGGGCGTCGATGGCACATGAGCGCCGTGTGCATTTACCTTATGTCTCCCTATATCTGTAGATGATATCCGCGCTGTTGCTACCAGTGTGGGTGACGCATAGTGTGACGATCAGCAGATAAGGGATGCATGCCGCTGTAGTCCCCATAATACTGCTAAGTACGCAGGGGCGCAAAAAGCCGATGAAAAAATGTTGGCGAGCGAACTTGAACCGTCCGCCCGCCGCCCGAACCACCCAACCACCCACCGGGCATTAGTACTGAAACGTCAGTGATGTTAACCAGTCAGTCAACGTAACTCAGTAGTTAATATACCAGGGGGACGTGCGGCGCCCTTTGAAACGACAAATACTTCCCCCTGGCGATCGTCACGTGCGATCAATTGCTTAGGCCCTACGGCCGAGGGTGGACCGCGGCCGCGAGCATATACTGCATACCGGGGCAGAACCGCCACGCATATGACGTGTACAGATTCCCCGCATCGTCCAATCCTCACCCAACATTCAAACGACAGCATCCACCCTACATGCCGTTCCAGCGGCACTTGGATTGCTTGTCTTTCTCCCCAGCTGCCACATGGACATGACTGCAGGTAGCGTAATCGTCATCTACAGCTCGTGGAGCGTTTGCGATCCCATGCATAATTCTACTCTCCACAAGAAATCACAAGTGACGCTGGTTGTGGCGGACGTTGCGCCGATCAATACGTAAGAGTGGAGGCCGCGCGAGGCGGCAGCAAACTCGAAATGGGACAAAAAGGCAGCCAAAAATGATAGTGGGCGAGATTTGAACTCGCCCGGTGCCCGTTCCACCCAACCACCCCCGGGCTCAGTACTGAGTATTTAGTCACGTTAACCGGTCAGTAAACACGATTCAGTAGTTAGTATACTGGGGTCTGTGCGCCGCCCTCTTAAGCCCTCCCATGACTGCCGACGCGCATCCACATGGCGATCCACGGTATTGTTACTGAAACGGCCGCGGACGGATTGGCCCCGAACGGCCGAGAACCTGCAGTGTGCTCAGCGCGGGAGCATCCACCTCACATCCACACTGCTACACCCTCTCCTCACGCATCTACCACGCATCCATACAGTCAAAGCCATGACGCACACCTGGGCGCATGTGCTTGCACTGGAGCCCGCTGGTGCGCCCACCCCCACATTACACGCGCGTGCTGCATGCAATTATTTGCTGCATCCACCTGTAATTCAAAGAGTAGCATCCATGCTCTCGTCCATATATCACGCAGGGGCAACTGCACCTGTCTGCATCAAGCATACACCCTGCCAGAAGGCTCCCCATACGAGCACACAAATGACGCATGCTGGGAGAATTATGTGTACGAGGTGTGGAGGCCGGATTGGCGGCACCAAAACTGAAAACCCGCAAAAAGGCAACGGAGGGCGCAGCAAAAATGTTAGTTGGGCGAGATTTGAACTCGCCCTGTGCCCGTTCCACCCAACCACCCCCGGGCTTAGTACTGAGTATTTAGTAACGTTAACCGGTCAGTCAACGCCCCTCAGTAGTTAGTATACCGGGGATCCGTGCGGCGCCCTTTTATTCCTGCGGATGCACTGATCGTCCATCCACACGTGGACGCCACGAGTCCCCATTCTGCACGCCCTCCACTCCATCTACCTCCACCGCCAAATAATTTAGCAATGCAGGATGCGCTACCTGTAAGCAGACGGAACGGTAATAATTATGATTACCATTAGTAATGAGCACAACTGTTAATGCCGGATTTACCAGACTCCAACGTCAGAATACCAAACAATGGCACATTTCCAAACACCAACCGAATGCGGAACGAGGCCAGAATGTCAGACAGTTGAGAATGCAATACAGTTCCAGCGCGAGAGACATTTCCAGAAGGGCAGATAATCCAAGGACGGCGCTAAACTGTCAATTCCAGAATACCAGAAAATGTATCATGGTCGTGAACGGGGGCCGGATCAAGCAAGGGCTGAACTGCGTTGAGCCCCTAACGACGACTGCTCCTCCTCATCTCGGATGGAAGATCGCGATATGAGCAGGGACGCATGTGGCGTTGCTTACCACACTTATCCCCAAGCAACTGTCCACTGCCAAGTCGTCGGCTGGCGAGGTTCAGAGACAGTAGCGAAGACGAGAAACGTTGTAATCTGGTCAGGAGGATGGTGACATTTGGAATGTTGGCAGACGGTGGTGGCAAATCTGGTTGGAGGCCGCATGCGGACGACACAAGCAAGAATGATAGACAGTTCCAGAATCGCACACAGTTCCAGAACGACGCACAGTTCCACAACGATACCCAGTTGCAGAATGAAAGACAATGCCAGAATATCAGTCTGCTTTAGCAACGGCAATTATTCTGCCTGGTTGGAGAATTGTCGGAAATCAAACCTCGCACACGCACACGCCTCCACTCGGCCGTTGTCGAGCTCAACATTTTGAAGCGGAGAGGTTACTGAACTACAGATACCACGGTCTGATCGCCTGGGTTAGCTATCGTTGAGATACCGTCTGGCCAGTGTGGCGATGAGGTACGAGGAGCTTGCGCTCCGTGGGGATAATGATTTTACTTTCCGTCCACCCGCCACTTTGTCGCAATAGAGCGCGAGGAACGATGAGTACGGTGCTTGTACCTGTGCGTATCGACGTGCTGGTATGCTGGTCATACTGCGTGAGCATGCATGTACTGGCATAAAGGTGCACACTGATGCGCGCGGCATGGGGCGCAACACTGAAAAATGAAAATGGCCAAAAAGGCACCGTCAAAAATGTTGGCGAGCGAACTTGAACCGTCCGCCCGCCGCCCGAACCACCCAACCACCCACCGGGCTTTAGTACTGAGAAGTGAGTGATGTTAACCAGTCAGTCAACGTAACTCAGTAGTTAGTATGGTAAGGATCCGTGCGCTGCCCTCTTAAACCATTCCTGAACCCATCCATGCGTCCATCTATCACAGAGATCGCCGTCAGGCGTGCAGCCTCCACCGGCCGTTCATGCATGCCTACCGACCCGTCCACTGTTGTAGCAATTAATCCATCCATTGTGCTATCGTTTCAACTGAATTACAGGGTGGTTTGTATTCTGGGTCGGGGACAGTATTTGGGCCCCATATTTGGGCACGACCCGTTTAAGGTCACGGTGCGGTGACCATGCAGCGCACCATCGCGATATGGCTTGTTTGTACACACACTTCATGCACGACCTCATCCGTCGGTGCATAGCCGTCATCCATCCCTAACGACTGCACCGGCGTTTTATCAGGCGTTGGTGACGTGGGTGGGTTTGGCAATGCGTCTTGCTTGTGGTGGGTCACCGCTGACGTGCTTGGCTGTGCATCCACCGCCCCGCCGCACGGGCTTTGAATCGGACGAGCGGACATGTGTGTCGCCTCCGTGTGTGCAGATGGCATTACGTCAGAAATTCTGCTGCCGTACATTTCCACGTGCCGTGGGGATCACCAGAAAATTAAATTCGCTGATCCGGGACTCGAACTTTGGCCGCCTGATCTCGGCCACACCCGATCACGCCCCGGCCGTGTGCCCTGTCGATCCCTCACACTTGCTGTGTACATCTCCGTGCGTCTGCAATATTTATACGTATGCATCGTTCTGCAAGTGACGAGTAACGTAGCACCTCGCAGACTCGACTTCAGTAAAAGAGCAAAAGCAAAAATATGTGGCGACGAGTCTACAAACCCGCCCCCACTCCCGTTTTCCTCCCAACCACCCCCGGGCTCTAAGGACCAATCGTCAGCGGTGTTAACCGTTAAACCAGTCAATAGGTTAGTATGCTGGGTGACCGTGCAGTCCCCTCTTATGCCGTCGGGTCGACTTCCGGCTTACGTATGCATGCCATCCATCCTTCCTCCGGCATGCATGGTCGTTGTAATGCGTTAATAATCCCATTCACATCGCGAATGACCTCACCGAACCCAGCGATTAATAGCCCACGCTCACCATCCCATTTTTGACGATTATTCGTTCTCTTCTACCTGGATCGTCTGCACATTTGCACCAGCCCGCCAGTAAGTCAATGATCCTGACGGTGTGTGTGTGTGTGTGTGTGTGTGTCTGTATGTGTGTGTGTGTGTGTATGTGTGTGTGTTTGTGTGTTTGTATATGTGTGTATATGTGTGTGTCTTTCGCCTGTGAAGATTCAGCGTTTTGGCGGTGAGAATCCACCACGCTGGTGCGCGTGGATGCGTCACCATTACGGGTAACTGCTGCTTCCATGAGATAGAACGCATGGCATACAGTCATCCACCAGAACGCGGGCCCCCGATCGTGCGTGGTTGGTGAATTGGTGACGGCCAAGGCGGAAGGGACAAAAAGCCGAAAAAAAAGAATTGAGGCGAACTTGAACCGTCCGCGTCGCCCGTTTTCCACCCAACCACCCTCCGGGCTCTAAGGACCAATTTAGCGGTGAGCTGTTAGCCGCTGTGAAAACTGATCAGTAGTTAGTTGAGAGGGGTCTGTGCTGCGCCCTCTTGAATCCCATCGAAAATTGATCCCGACAACCAAGGCATTTAGTGGCCACCTAATTCATGCATAACAACTCTAATGGACACTCTGACGGCTCTATTAATTAACACCGTATGTATAGGGGCTCCCCCACATTGTCCAGCAATTATTACCCACATCGTGTGGTACTGTACCGTCACCCCCCGGTCTACACACCACACGTAACAAACAAACTCTGTGTGCGAGGAAACCCCACGTCATTTTTCCCCCCACCGCCAACCACGCTCTTGCACACGTGCCCTGCTGACCATCCGGCTCGATCACCAGCACATGTCCCGTTGTTCGCTGATCGCGGATGCAGATCCCAATTCGGCATCCCGGCCTCGACGCGCCCGTATCTTGCGCCCAAGTCGGGCCCCTCCAGTGGGCGCATCCTCCTTCATTCATGTAGCTATGCATCGTGTTTACTTCTCATTTATCTTCCAATTTCATCTCCGCATCATAAATCGCTGCGTTTCCGTTCTTGCATGATCGTGCGGCGGGATGGGTGGCGGGGGCTATTTTTGAAGAATGGTTGGAAGCAGTGGGCGGCTAAATGGTGGGCCTGTGCGGTGGAGGTGAGGTGAGCGGTTACCACCTGTGGATCCAAGTGCCTTGGCTCGATCGCCCATCCCGCCCCCGCACACATACCGCGGTGCAAATGGAAGGTTTGGAGTATCCACACTTTCGCACTTGAGGGCTGGGGCGCTCAGGAATAGATACTACAAGCGTGGCCTGCTGGAATGTATTTTTCTTTGGTACGTGCCGTAGATGCTACGGCAATGGGGTGTGGTAACGTTGATGTAATCGACAAAGCGATATACCCTGAATCCTGCGCCCCTCACATTTTCAACCGCAAACACCTGTGGGCCGAATGGTAACGTACCCGGCGATCCAGAGATCAGCAAGTTGCGGCGCTGATCACAGAGCGCCTCTGGCCTTGCGCCGTCTTCCATTATCTACGGTTGGAATGCTGCGGCCATTGCCGCACAATCTGGTCAATGAGCTCGTTTCAATTCCATTACAAGCAAGAGCATCACTCGACAGACGGGTCACATCTCCTGCAGCCACCAATAGTCTGGAGCAGTGCACTATCGGTACGGGTTGAGATAGTGCTACGGCCCAAATTAATGTGTTTTACCTGCTGCGCGCACTGGATCATCCACTGGTACATCTTGGAGAGCGGGTCAAACAACCAGTAAAACACCAACAGGGCCCATTGAGGACCAGGGTACATGCGATTGACTCCACTTGGGACTCTGGCACTGTTGATGAAGGGTATTCCGTCTCCCCCTAGAGTGCTGGGCGGCAAGCGTCCCAAAAGTATCACGAAACTGGGTCCAAAGTGCACCCTGGCCTGGAAACACCCCACACGCGCAGGGACTGCCTCCACGATTTGGTACCCTCTCACCCAGCCTCTACAGCCTCTGCCAGCCTCCTACGTCACTATCGACCCTTCCAGACTTGTTATTATCAAGACAGCACCGTCAAAACCCACCACAAGCGAACGCACAATTCAAACTAGAAACCATCCACGCGTAGTAGTCAAAGCATCTGGCCCAAGCAAGTCGAAACCCCACTTCACCGCTTGACGTCAACCTGCAATGCCCCTCACCATCCATTGGCCACCGTCGACCCTGGTGCCAGCAACCGTCTCTCCTGCCCCTACTGGAAACTGGCGACAAGAGAGGCAGGACATCCAAAGCAGCTTTGGGTACCGTCCAACGCCACCCACCTCTCCTCTGTCGCCTTGCGGTCCAACCGCCGTTTGTTTGTAGTGCGCAGAGTATGCCAAACGCATTGCGTGCTGTCATTGGGCTGCGAGTGAGATGGATGCACCGCCAGCAGATACATAAACCTCAGTCCACGTCTTCATCTTCTCTCTCGTCCAACTTACTCATAAAAAACAGCATAGCCAACATGCCCAACCCCCTCGTCGCTTTTTTCGCTTTCTTCCTCCCGTGCCTCCTCTGCGTCGACCTCGTGTCGACATTCGAGGCTGGCGACAGCGCTTCGGTTCACACCGGAGCGCTCAACACCCTCACCGCCCTCGGCAACTCGCTCAAGTTCAAGGAGATGGGCTCCCTTGTTCTTGTTTCCCTCGGCAAGCCCCTCAAGGTCTTTGACCTTGAGAGCAAGACTCACGGCGCCATTCGCGTCGACTGCTTCAAGCAACTTGGAGCGGGCGCCTTTGGTGTCGTCTTTTCGGCGGTGGTCTCGGCTGGGTTCGGGGTGCGCGACGTGGCCGTCAAGTAAGTTAGCAAGCTGACCTGCTCTAACATCGCACGGCAGTCTGCTCGGTGTTTCTTGCCTCGTCGAGCGCTGACAGCCAGGGTCTCGAGTCGTCTCATCCGCGGCCACCCCGACCGTGGCTTCGAGAACGAGGTCCGCGCCCTCCGGGCCATTACCCACCGCAACGTCGTCGGCTTTGTCGCTGAAGCCAGCGACAAGGACAAGTGAGTAGCCCTGAATCATCCTTGCCCTGCACCGTTTTCATTGCCTGCCTGCCTGTTTGGTCACTCACTATCGCCGTGCACCTTGCGCCCCGCACCTTCCATTTGCACTCATCTCCTGCTCGCTGCGTCACACGGCCACCTCGCTTTGTGTCTTGAGTCATGACCGCTAACACCCAGCAACTACCTCCTCTTGGACCTGCACCATGGCGGGTCCTTGATGGACTTCCTCAAGCCCTCGGCGCGCGGCCAGCGCCTCACCGTTCTGCCTCTGGGCGCGGCGGTGTGGATCGTGCGGTATGTTCCAATCCATCTCTCCTGTTACGTAATCTGTCCTGGAGGCAACATCCTCTTACGTAACCTCCCCAAGACGCACCGCCCCCGACATTGCTGACGCCTACAGTGAACTGGTGGAGGCCGTAGTGGCCGTCCACAAGGCCGGCTTTGTCCACATGGACATCAAGCCCGCCAATATCCTCTTCCGCTCCTTGTTCCCGGGCGATGGCATTGTGCTCTGTGACTTTGGCGCGTCACAGCTGTTCCCTTCGTCGCTCGCCAAGTTTAAGACCTACACCGCAGGATACGCCGGTCCCGAGGTGTACAGCGACGATTGGCAAGGAGGCTTTGGGTTCGACTGGCACGCTGTCGGGTACGTTCACTTGGCACACTTTGCGCTTGCCTTTCAACTGACCTTGTGGTGCAGCTGGGTTATGTACGCCATGTTGGCGGGGCAGACCATCGTCAGCGTGTACAAGCAGTCGTACGACCGGCTCAAGGAGGCGACCATGGCAGGCGACCTGCACAAGGTCTTTGAGCGTCCGGGGTGGGCAGAGGTCCCGTTTGAGAGTACGTTAGGATTGTGGTATTTTGCGTTTCAGCGGTGTCCTAACCCACCCAGTCACCGAGTTTATCAAGCTGCTCACTCAGCCCGACCCGCGCAAGCGCCCCCGCGACCGGGAGGTCGCGCAGATGATCGACGTGAGTATTCTGACGCACACTGCTCTGCTTTTTGATCCTTTGTTCAGTGCCCATGGCTGACATAACAGGAGCTGTGCCAAAAATACCCGGTCGACTGGAGCACCTGTCCGAGCAAGGCGCAGGACGGAATGGTTTCAGAGTCGTCCTCTGAGAGCTCTGTCTTTGCGTCTGCGGAGGGCTCTTCTTCGCCGTTGACGCCGACCTTCCTTTCCGCTCGTAGCTCGGCTGTTTTTTCCGCTTCCTCCCCTTCGGCTCCGTCGGCTGGCTCGGCTTCGGGTCTGTCGGCTTCCACAGCCGAGACTTTCTGCACCGCCCCCGCCTCGTCCGCACAGGCCTCGCCCGCGCCCCTCGTCAACATTCGCGCCGCGCCGTCCGACACGAGCCCCTCGACCGCCGCCGCCACTGCTGACACGGCCCCTGCTGCTACCGCTGCTGCCACCAACGCCGCCACCCACGCCGTCAACTACGCCACTGCCAAGTCCAACATGTTCAAGCTCGAGCGCAAGGGCCGCCTCAAGGGCTGGGTGCGCAAGGCCAAGAGCAAGATCAAGCTCAAGCGCAAGCGCGAATCTGGCTGAAGGACGAGGTGGTCTGTAGGCGTCAACATTGCTCCTGCTGGTTCGGGAGCGAGGACATTGTTCGTATAATCTGCTTTATGCATGTCGGTTCTCGTAAACATTACGGCAGCACCTTGTTACGGCTTTGGTACACAGGTGATGATATGCAGGTGACCTTGCACTCCGTACAGTTGTAACGTCAGCCTTTGGAGAGTATCCCAGACGGTTGTACTTGAAGACTATTGCTCTTCATTCACTGTTCGTCACAGCAGATTTTGCTCTATCGCTGGCTTGATCATCTTGACTCAGTGGGGATTCCTGGAATTTGATCCCGCCCACAACAGCGGCATCCAAAACGTCGAAAACCTGGTCGATCATAGGGGCCATCGCGGCGGTCACGGCGATCACAATCACGACGATGAAGACCACCAAGAGCCTCTTACCTTGCGCTTTCAAAAGTAACCGGCTTGCGCGTTTGCGCCCATCCCAGTCATTGACACCCATTTGCGCGCGAGCAAAGCAGATGGGCAACCCCATGCATCTCTGTAACTCGAGCCCTCCTCAACCTCAGTCAGCCGGTCATCCGTTACAATGATTAGGAAGATATTGCCGGAATCGAGAATCGAGTGCCCTAGCGTTGCGCATGCTTTGGTGACAAGAGCATACCAGCACATTGAGTACGGAGGATCCACGATCATATAACATCAACTGCCGAATAGTGTTGGTCGCTGAGCATACCATGGTAGTGATTTCAAAATTACAAATGACGAGGGAAGGAGTGTGATGGAACAAATCACAAGGCTGGCACGTGAGTTGCTATCCTTATTTGTCTCTCCGTTTACATCAGTGGTGGATCCGCGTACGGGTAAGGCGCAGGAAGTTAATGGTGGCGACGGAGGCAACAGCACATGGGAGAAAAGGCGTGAAAATCAAATAAAATAAAAATCAATCGCGTGGCGGCACCTTTTACCAACTCCTCATCTTACTCAATTGTAGCGGGGTGGAGGCTAGAATGACGTGGGAGAAAGATGGGATAAAAGACAGAAAAAGAAAATCAGTCGCGTACGCAAACCTCTCGAACCTCATTCGTCTACTCAATGCATTCGTCTGCTCAGTCGTCAAATGCCATGCCTTTGCTGCCACCGTCCCCAGTGGGGCTGTGCCCCCAGGCCAGCACGGCAGGAGTTTTAAGCCCCCACTGTTCATGCATCCATCTCTCTTTCACCAAAACCTTCTCTTACAAACAAACAGCTACAACGCTCAAAACTTTTACAAACAACTCTCAAAACAACCAAACCTCTTCAACCTCGACCTCCTCAACAACCTCAACTTCCTCCACGATGCGCAACCCGCTTGCCGTCTTTTTCACCTACTTCGTCCCCGTCTGCATTATCGCTGACCTCACAGGTTCGACCGACGGGTCCATCAAGACTTCTACCCCGCCGTTCGAGCCTCTCACCGGTTTTTCTGTTGGAATGTTTAGGAACCTCGCTAACATGTGCTTTGTAGGTGCCATGACCGCTGTTCCCGACTCGCTCTGCTCCTTCGTCCTCCTTGGCGGCGCGATCTCGGTCGAGTGCTTCAAGATCCTCGGCCGCGGTTCGTTCGGAACGGTCTACAGGGCGCTCGCAAAGGCACCAGGCAAGTTCGGAACCATGGATGTCGCCGTCAAGTGCGTGCTCCCTCATCGCCCCTGTCTTGCACCTCTTTGGTCGTCACTGATACCCAGGGTCTCGAACCGTGTGATCAAGGGCCAGCTCGACAAGACGTTCGATCGGGAGGTTGAGGTGCTCAAGTCGGTCAAGCACCCGAACATCGTCAAGTTGGTGGCCGACGCGAGTGACGCCAGCTTGTGAGTGATCCTGAATAGCACCATCATCCTCTTCGACCATCCTGCCCACCTTCTTCATTCTCTTTTCGTAGCTACATCCCATCCAACCCCACCCCCCTCCCCCCCCACTGAATGCCTCCATTATGTGATTGTAGCTGCCCATGTCCACCGTTGGCTTCCTACATGGTTTAGCCAACTGTTAGAGCTTTACCCTCCTTCCATGTCGACCGCTCCGCCTCTTTTAGCTCTGTAGCCCACCTTGTTCTCCCTCCACCTCGCTTTGCCCTCTGTCACACATGGTACCTCTCCATATGATTCCCCTACCGCCCTGTACCCCTCCACCTCAACTTTTGCCTCCCCAATACTTCACTCTCAGCCTTTGACCTTGCCCTGCCTTTGACATTCGGTGTCCCTCTATCTTCTCTCCACACAGGCTCATCTGCGAACAACCCGTACTTCTACATTTACTACTTCACTCTCCACCTTTGTATCTTCCCTCCACACCTCTTGGCGTGTAAACCCCTCCTTCTTCCACATTCACCACTTCCACATTCACTACTCCTACGTTCACTACTTCCAACACCCCCCTTGCTTTAACCTACCACCTTTGTGTGGTATCGCTAACATCTAGCAACTATCTCCTTCTGGAGCTTCTCAGCGGCGGCTCTCTCAACGGTCTGATCACTGGCAACTTCAACGTTCCGGTTGGCTGCGCGCTCTTCCTCATCCGGTATGTCCGTGCCCAACATACATTCTACTCTCTAGCACCTAGAATGTGCTCCACGTAGCTTACCCACATAGCCAACTGGTCGAGGCCGTCGCGGCTCTCCACGAGGCCGGCTACGCTCACAAGGACATCAAGCCGGCCAACATCATGCTGCGCTCTGTCTGTCCTGCTGCGGGCCTTGTTCTTTGTGACTTCGGCATTGCCAGCCATGTTGCAACGGAGGGTCATTCTTATGGCGGAACCCAGGGCTGGATGGCACCGGAAGTTTACGACGACAACGGTGGCTTTGCGGCCGATTGGTTTAGTGTGGCGTAAGTTGGCCAAACACACTTATTTTACTCGGCTGACAATACTACCAGTTTGGTCCTCTTTGCTCTCCTCAGTGGTCAGACGCTCAGCAGCCTCTACGGGGACAAAAGGACGATTGCACAAGTCACGCGCAGCGGCAAGATCGCGGAGATCCTCTTCAATCTGAATTGCTGGACAAACCGTGGCATTCCGAAACAGGTTGAACGCTTCATTTTCAGCCTCTTGGTGGAGAACCCCGACGATCGCCCAAGCGCAAAGGACATCAAGGAAAAGATTTGGGTGAGTACCTCAACTCTTTGCCCACCTGTCGGCACGCCGTTCCTATCAACCACGACGCTGCTGACATGTCAGGGGCTCTGCAAGTCGTTCCCGTACAAGGTTAAGAAAACGGACCCCGTCGCTGTCAGCAATGAAGCCGAAGACTTCGTTCGCTTCCTCGACGTGATCATGCAGCGTAAGCCCGAGTCGTCCCTCGGCGGTGGCTTCGCCACGGCAGACGTACCGCCTACGACATACGCCACGGCTCTCGCCCCTACGACTTTTGCCACGGCTCACGGCTCGGTCCCGGCGTCTTCGGCTACGACTATTGGCACGGCTCACCGCTCCGCCTCGGCCTCCTCGGCGTCGGCTTTTATCACGGCTCGTAGCTCTTCGGCCTCCAGTGTCTCGACCACCGCCGCTACCGCTGGCTCGGCCGTTTCCGACGTCGTCTCTGTCGCTCCGGCCTCTAGCAACTCGATCACCGCCGCTACCGCTGGCTCGGCCGTTACCGACGTCGTCCCTGTCCGTATCACCGTCCCTGTCCGCGTTGGCCGCCTCAAGCGCTGGCGCCGCAAGGTCAAGGACAAGATCAAGCGCAAGCTTGGTACCGGGTGAGTGAGCTCCAGTTGAACTTGTTGGGGGGCGCGCGGGTGAGGTCATTGTCGGGCGTCTCTGAAGCGTTGCTGGGTGATTCCTTCGCAACAAGTAAGAGTGGTGTGGGCGTTGGTTTGTGTGTTACGGGGTGAGGGTCTGAGGGCTGTGCAAGCACCATGTACTGTTCACCGGTCGTCCCACTGAGGTGGGCCAACGGGATGATTTCAGTCTATGGTCTTGGTATCATAGTTCCTCGGTCCGTCTCTCAGTGCTCGCAAATGTGTCTCGTACTATGTGTTGTTCACCTGTCGGTCCACTACGGTGGGACGTTGGGGAAGTGCAGCCATGGTTGAGGCATCTCTCCGTCTTTCACCTTGCCTTTTCTTTTGAGCCTTTCCCAGACCCCTCCTTCAAGAACGACACGAGTTTGCAGAACTGTACCGGCACCGTCCCCCTTGTTTAGTATACGTTGTAGCGGCACTCCCGCGGGGCTCTGGCGCACCGGATACTGGCAGGCTGGGATGGGCGGCGGACAAGGGGGTCTTTTCCTTGGTGTAAGGTTTTTGGATGTGGCCTTATATAGTATGCGTAATGCACGTTTTGTAGTTTGGCTCGTACTACTGCTGCATTAGAGTTACGCTCTCAGCACCATCAAACTGCCGCTGGCCGCCAACGACCACCCAGCGGGGAGTGGACGCCGTTGCAAGTCGGCGGACGGGGTTGAACCCAAATTCGACGGAGCGGGATCAAAAAAGTGGAGGCCTCCACCCACCGCCGCCACCCCAAGCTTTTCATGCGTCATGCACGCACCCAACACTTCGAGCTCAAACTGCGATACGCAACAACACGCTTCTTGGACACACATCTGCACGACACCACGACATCATCGCGCGACTCCTTTCACCCCATCACCGTCACACTTCCACACGTCTCTCGTCTCAAGATGCCGCGTCCCCAACAACAAGCCGCACCATACTCGCCATCCACCCTCCCGGCGTCCCACATCCTCGTTCGCCTCGGCCCACCACACGGCGGCGGCACGTTTGACACCGAGGGCATCGACGGAGTAGTGAGGCGGGTGGAGATGCCGAATCGCATTCGGCGGAGCGTGTTTGCTGCTCGAGGTGGGTCCTCTGTTCTCCTGTTTCCGTCGGTCTGCTGTCCCTCTGGTCCTTTTGTCCCTCTGAGCCCTCGGCGTGTTGTCCTGTCGCTCTCAGTCGTCGGCTCGTCCTCGTCAACGTGGCGCCCGGGCTCTGGGTGCGACTCCACCGTCCCACCATGCACTACAAAAGTTCGAGCAGAAGCTCTGTCCATCACGCCCATCGTGCAGGATGTCCACAGCAGTACCCCCGTCATCCCAACCACCCAAACCATTTTGCACCAACGCTAACCACAGGCATGTTCGCGTTCGTCGAGCTCTACCCATCCGACAACACTGGACGGCTCGCAGGCGAGATCACCCATGTGTGCTCGGGCGCAGAGATCAAGGCGTGGCGCAGGGCCGGCGAGTGGTGAGTGCTTTGGGACCTAGGATCATCGGCAGTGGAGGATATGGTGGGGAGTGCTCGCGGTGTTGGACATGGGGTGTGGGGGTGTTAGTGCGTGCAGGGTGGATAGTGTGCGCAAGGGGGAACAGTGCGCGCAGGGTGGTCAGTGCATACGTGCGCTATCCCTGCAGTCGTCTGAACACGGGGAGGTTGCGTTCCAGTCGTGGTGTGGTTCGAGCGCTGGATACCACGGGTGCCCAGTATGCCCTGCTCTCCTGACCCTGCGGCCGCGGCCACGACACTGCTACGTCCAACGACTCTGCAGAGTCCAGCGAGACGAGTCTGCCACCTCGGGGCCCGATCCCCTTCCCCCCGCCACGGCTCTGTCGTCGGCACCTCTGCGCCTCTGAGGCGAGATTCGGTCAACCGCGCCAGAGTCGACGGGTCAATGCTCAGTGGTGGTTAGTGCGTGCGGTGCGCTACGGCAGACGTCTCGTACGCGGGGAGGCTGTGTCTCAGCTGTGGTGTGGTTCGAGCTCTGGACACGAAGGGTGCCGAGTATGCCCAGCTCGCCCGTACCTGCGGTCACGGTCTGCAGACGAGGGTGAGATTGGCTCAACATTGTCGGACGCCTGTAACCTGGATGTTGTGTCCCAGCTGTGCCGTGGTTCGGGCTCTTGACACCAAGGGTGGCCCAGTGTGCCCTGCTCTCCCGACCCTGCGGTCATGGCCTGCAGACGAGGGTGAGATTGGCTCTGTCGGATGCCTGTGACTGGTGCTGTGTCTACACTTGCTGGTCTTGCTGGTCTTGTTGGCCTAGCATGCCGTGTTCCTTTCGCTCGCTCTTGAGAGCCCGTCATGCGAGCAACATGGCTGTGCCTGGTTCCATCGGCCGTTGGTGGCCAGGGACCGACGAGCCAAGCGTCACCGACCTGCGCATGTGGTGCGCTTCTGCGGCTGTTGTCTGGAACGCGTCCCGGCGATGGTGTGTGCTCTGGGTCATCACCGTCGGACACCTATGACCTGCGCTGCGTCTACACCTGCTGGCGTTGCTGGCGTTGTTGGCGTTGCTAGCCTAGCCTGCTTTGTTCCTTTAACTCGCTCTTGAGAGCCGAGCATGCGAGCGACTTGGCTTTGCCGTGTTCCGTGCGGTCACCCCTGATGAGGGTGAGGTTAGGCCAATGGCGCCCAGTCAAACCGCCCACCCTCAGTGGTGGTTACTGCGCTCTGGGCGATCCTGCGGCTGTCGTCTGGACCACGTCCCAGACCTGCTGTGCGCTCCGGACATCAAGGTTACACGACGTTCCCAGCTCGTGCCGACCATGTGGTAACGCCATGAGGCCAGACTGGTGCCCGACGCGTCGGAAGAGACAAGTCTAACCTCGTGACTTAGTCCAAAGCTCCTCCATCCCTCATTGCCTCCAGTCCTAGCGTCCATCATTGCGTCTCCTCCTTGCGTCACTCATCGCCTCTATTGCTTGCGTGTAAGCTAACAACCAGGCCCAAAGAGTTCGACGATCCCGCACCCGCCTCCAAGGCCGCGAACGACGAGAGCAGAGAGGATAGCGAGGACGACCTGCCCGAGAACCCCAACCGGCGACGAGCCGTCGTCGAGGAGTCGTCTTCGGAGGAGTCGTCGGACGAGGAGTAGTGGCCTGCGCGTCGTGAGCATACCGAGATGGCACGGCCAGATGGTCCCACTCGTACAGTTGCGCCGGTACCGACGACGTGGCGTTGGGAACCTGCTCCGGCGAGGAGGATGAGGAAGATGAGGAACGGCAAGGCCGTACGAGGGATAGTGATGGAGTCGACTGGCGCTTGTCAACCGACCTGGTGAAGCTTTACGAGTCTCTGCGCCCTCTCTTCCAACGCGTAAGCCACTGCGCTTCTGTATATTGATGTACGCATGTTCAGCTGAACTGCTCGCGGCTTCTTGGTTGAGCCACGTTCCATCCTGACATGCTCATGTGTGCTGCCGTTCCACTTCCGCGGCTGCCACTTCGCACGCCGTTCCATGTCCATGCCCGTGTCTGTCACTTCGCATTCCAAATCCGTGTCTGTCACTTCGCACGCCGTTCCGCGTCCGTGTCCGTGTTCCTCACTTCGCACGCTGTTCCACATCCGTGTCTGTCACTTCCCAAGCCGTTCCACGTCCGTGTCACTTCGCACGCCATTCCATGTCTGCGTCTGTCACTTCGAACGCCATTCCGCGCCGATGTCCGTCACTTCGCACAGTCATCTCTCTCAGGCCAAAGCCACACTACTGAACAGGGAGCGGCTCCATGGTGGGGAGCTCATAGCTCGCGGGCTTGAGGCTCAAATACTAAGCGACATCACATCCATCCTACCGTGCCACGCTCATCTCTCTCAGACCAAATCCACGCGGCACCACGCGCTGCTCCATGGCCGCGAGCTCGACGCTCACTCAGAAACATCACGTTCACCCTACCGTGCCCGCGTGAGCTGCAAATGGTTTACCGTCCTGCGTCCATGTCCGTTCTTTGCACGCTAATCTCTCACAGATCAAAACCACACTGGATAGCGAGCTGGCTCCACAATCGGGAGCCGGCGCCCGACGGCTCGACACACAGGACACCACACTCAGCCTATTGTACTCGCCTGGTCTGCAAGTGTTCCACCGTTTCGTCTCCGTGTCTGTCTCTTCGCACGGTCATCTCTCACTGGTCAAGCCGCACTGCACAGCGAGCGGCTCCATGGGCGGGGACTCGACGCTCAATGACTCAGAGGCGTTACATCAATCCTATTATGCTCGTGTACTGCAAATGCTCCTCCGGTCCGCGTCCATGTATGCCGCTTCTCACACTCATCTGTCTCAGATCAAAGCCCACGACAGCCGAGCACGTTGGTTCCACCCGCCCTCCCACTGGCTGCCATCAGGATCGGCATCCTCCACGGGCTGGCCCGACCAGCGCGCGAGGATGCGGCGGAACCACGCGAGCTGGAGGGCGTAGCGCGGGTCGTTGTCAGAGTCCTTCTCGAGCTCGGAGGCGGGGACGGTGGTCGCATACTCGACGAGCGTGTGGAGCCAGCCCACGACCGAGGCGTCGGGCACTGCACCCGCAGCGGAGGCACCGACACCTGCGAGGATGAAGAGCGGCTCGAGGGTGAAGAGTACATAGTGGCGCGGCCGTGTGCGTTGAAGCTCTGGTGCAAAGAGGTCCGCGGGGGCGATCTGCGCAAGACGAGCGAGGTGGTTGTTTGCGAGCTGGGCCGCGTCGCCGGGACAGTTGACGGCCAGGTGTGTAACGTGCTGTGTTGATTAGCTGCGCCGAAGTCGTTCGTTACCATGACCTCTACACTCGTGGAGGGCAGAATGAGGCGGCCACTGGGGCATGTGTACCACTGGACCACTCCAGCAGACATCTATCCTTTCCTTTTCTCAAGGTCGCATGCTACTTCGATTCTCCCAAGGTCGCATGTCACTTCCCTTCTCCCAAGGGCCCATGGCGGTTCCCATCTCCACGCCGATATCTGTCCCCCTCCCTGGGAAGTGTCCCATCGCCTCACGCTTGGCCAACATGCTCCAATGGTGACGCTGAATCATGAGAACTTCGCGAGCTCACTCACCTCTGCGTTGTACCACATTGTGAGGTTGTTTCCCGACGACTGAGCGTCCTTGCCCTGCTCCGAAGTCGCCATCCATTCAGTATGCGTGGCGATCCAGCGGCGCATGCCGTCTTCGACCTCAGGAGAGAGGCGGAGCACTGCCATGGCCTGGGATACGAGGATCAGCCAGCGCGCCTGCGTGTGAGCTGTGGAATCCATGGCGTGTTGTCAACTGCTGTAGCCACTTACAGCAACAACGAACGTCTTGTCACCCTTTGGGCATTGCCCAGGACAGCACTGCGCGTACAGAATCTCGGGTTTCATCATCGTGTCCGGGTCCAGGAAGAAGACGCGCAGCAGTTTCTCAGCTTCCTGCCGGTATTCATCTGCCTTCGGGAGGCAAGTGGACGCGAACGCGAGAGCGTAGACCGTCGTGGCCATCTGCTGGAGCTGCTTGACGCCCTGGGGCTTGTCGCAGTCTGTGCGTTAGACCGTGGCTAAGACATGTAAGGCTCACGAGGGTTGCGGTGCCCGTCACGGCGCTCTGGTCGTCAGCTACTGTCCAACACCGCACCATTCTATCGCTCACCAAAGCACCCAGGCTTGGTTTCCCACATGTACGGGCGCAGGACATAGAGGTAGTTCTTGCCGTCCGGACACAGGAGCGGCGAGTTGGTGACCGAGAACGTCTGGCCCGACTTGATCGCCGAGTCCGACACCTGTCGCAGGAGCTTCTTGGCGCGCTCGGACGGTGGTACCGACGGCGGAGGTGTGAGAGGCGAGTCTACGTACTTGGGGACTCCGATGGCCATCGTGGTGGGATGAGCTGGAAGCGTGGTAAGATGAAAGAGATAGGAGGCCTGGAAAGGGGGACTTGACGGAGAGGGGTAGCTTGATGTCGGATGGTAGGGTGTGGGAAATGTACTGCCTTGTGGTTGACTGTGCTTGTCTCGAGATGTTAGTGAATGATGTGAAAGAGCAAAGATGTGATGATCAAGGCGAGGTGGATTGTGCTCCAATGCTGTTTGAGTTTGCTGCGCGCTGCGCGTTTGTGAGAGACAAGCAGAGGGCCTTTTCAAACGCGTCAACGGAGTCGAGGGCAAACGACGTCATACATTGTGACGCGTGACTGCGCCGATCGAAAACGCCACGTGGATTTGCTTCCGACAACCAATGTTGACGTGCCTGACTGTGCCAGTCCGGTCACCTGCGAACTCTTGACACTGCTGGTCACTATCACCGTGTTCGCGCTCAACACATCACCTCACTTGCTCGCTGCTCAGCTCTCACTATCACCACACTCCTCCAATGCACCCCTACCCATAACTCTACCTCGCCATCGCGCTCACCATGGTGAGAAACCCCTTCAACACATGGGGTGACGACCTGTGGAGCAAACTCGACGCACTGGACGACCCAGACCTTCTCGACTCGCCCGACGAGGCACGTGCGTTCGAGCAGCGAGTTGACGAGGAGATCAAGACGCGTTTAGAAACAAAGGAGAAGGGAGCGGTACGTACCTTGGGAACTGCAGGCGTGTTGGTCGCCGCCACTGCAGCAGCTATCTCCGCTGTACACGATCACCCTCCTCTACCGCTCTCTACGTCAGGAGGTGCAAGTGCTGCGCCTTCCCCCATCCCCGTGTCCGTTTCCTCTCTCGCCGGAAACAAAACGACTACCCCAAGTCGACCAACGCTCTTCGATGCGCCATCCGTCGCCACACCTTCCCTCCCTCCCCCGCTTCGCGCACCACCGAAACCGACGACGTTTGACTCGCCCGTCTCTGTTCCAACGACCACGACATTTGACACTCCAGTCAACATTCCCACGCCCACGCAGACGCCAGATCCTGGAAGCATCGGTCGCGGACGTCGCGACGATCCAGCCACTCCTGTCCCGCTGGGAGGAGACAGCTTTACACGTCTGCGTGGCAAACGCGACTTTCTCAATCTCACCAAACACTTTGAGAACTTCTCCAAGGCTGTCGGAGATGGTGGTGTCACCGGCTCGGGCGCGGCATCCGGATCAGGATCAAGAGGACGGGGTGGGAGAGCACGCGGCGGAGCTGCGCGAGCACCATCGGCACTTGGACTCGGTGGGGTCATCTTCAAAGGGCTACGCTTCTGCATTCCTCCAGAAACAAACCAAGTTGCCAGGCACAAGCAGCGCTGGGATATCGTGAGCTCGACAGCGTCTAAGAGTATAACCAAGCTCACGCTGCAGATTGCCAAGCTAGGCGGGACTGTCGTCATTCAACCTGACACGGCAATCACGCACGTCATCTACGACCCAGGCCGCTCTGCCTCAGCCGCACTCCTTGCGCGAGAGCTCGGCCTGCAGGCCCTCTCGGAGCTTCCAGAGGGAACTGTGTGTGTCAAGTGGGACTGGGTTGTCAAGTGCAAGCTTGCTGTAAGTCGTCCGTCGTTGAGGAGCCATGTTAACGTTGCAGGGCAAGGTACTTGAAACCACTGCATGGCTCAGCTTTCCGCCTACATCCTTGTCGCGCGCCGTATCAACCGGTGTGGCATCCCGCACACGGATGGTCGACATCACACAGCAGCTGCGCAGCAGCAGCGCGATTCGGAGGTGCGTTCTTCTGCCAGGAACCCCACGTTAACTCATTCAGGAAACGCGACCATACGCCATCAGACTCGGAGACCGAGTCCTCTCTCGCCCCGTCCCAGCCACCGCGCCCTACCTTGCGACGCGGCGTCGTGAGCGATCCAACTCACAGCAGCCCCGCGCGCTCGGGCTCCAGTCGCAATCCCAGGTTCCCTCTCAATCCAAAACCAAACAAACTCATTCGCGCCGAGGTGGACCGGATCTCAACGAGGCACGACGCGCCGTCTGGTCCTGGATGGGTGGAGGCGAGTAGCGAGCAGGACGGACTGGACGTTATGATTATCGGTCTGAAGAACGGCAGTGTTGAGGACAATGTGAGTTGACAGGAGATGCCAAGCTGATTGTACAGGCTTCTGATTCAGGAGGAAGCGATTCTGAAGAGGAGGTGAGCGGTGAACAAGTGTTGATCTAACTCAGCAGGTAGGGAACCCGAACCCGATGGCCGACCGGTTCAAGTGCGGACAGACCCATGATGGCAAGGGCGAAGGTGGGCCAAACGAATGGCTGGCACGCAAGTTTGACGACCTGCATGATCTGTATGAAGGCGTGCAGGGCAAGAACGATTTCGCCATCCGAGGATATCAGAGGGGTAGGTTAGCATTGCTCAAGACCGAGGTTGACTTGTAGCTGCAGGTATCATGCGCCGTGAGCTACCAGGCGTCAAGCGCTTAACCTAACATACAGGCACGACATATCCCATCACGAGCGGAGCCCAGGCGCGCAAGATCAAGGGCATTGGCGAGGGATTGGCTGACAGGGTGAGTACAGCTTCTTCTTGTAGTTCCATGGTGATGAGCTCACAACCAGATTGACGAGTTCATCAAGGGTGGCATCGGGCGTGCCTACTACGAGGACACTGAGTCTGCACGCACCATTGCGGTATTCAAGGACATCTACGGTGTTGGTGAGTGCAGTGTGCTGTGACTAGGCTGACTCAAGGCAAAAACTTTGCGAACACGCTCTACAATCGTGGGGCGCGGTCCATTGAAGACCTCAAGAGCAAAGACTTTGGCCTTACAGCCGGCCAGAAGGTGTGTTACCATGGAAGTGTAGCGACGAATGAGTTTAGCTGACGGCAGATCGGGGTTCAGCTCTACGATGATCTCTGCCCTCGTATACCACGCGAGGAGTGTCGCGAGCTGTTTGAAAACATCCGCAGCACTGCCATTGCCATTGATCCCAAGCTCTGGATTGAGATCATGGGCAGCTACCGACGTGGCGCGTCGTCGTCGGGCGACATTGACATTCTCATCACGCGCGACACGGCCGACGGTATCACGCATGCCGGTATTCTACGCCGCCTCGTGATGAGTCTCCATCAGCAAGGGATCATCACACACGACGTGAGCGTTCAGAATGAGTGGAGCTTACCCAACAGCTCAGCACACCAACCGAGTGGAACGCACTCGAGGCCAAGTGGATGGGTGTAGGCCGCATCAGCGCTACCCACAAGTACCGTCGCATTGACATCCTGTGTATCCCGTATGAGCAGTGGGGTGCTGCCCTGCTGTACTTTACGGGTAACGAGGTGGTGAGTGCGGTTGACACTGCGATTTGCTCACGCTACAGTTCAATCGCAGCCTGCGACTCTATGCGCGCAAGAAGGGCTACTCTCTTAACCAGCGCGGCCTGTCTCGAGGTGTGATTCGCGACCGGAAGGGAAACAAGATGACAGAGGGTAGGTCGAGTCTGCTTCACTTGTGCCGCTGCTCGTGTGCAGATGGGGACAGCCGGGCTGTCCACTCACACAACAGGTGTTGTGATTGCGTCGCGCACCGAGGAGGAGATATTCGACGTCTTGGGTATCCGATGGCGTGCACCCCACCACAGGTGCCCGTAATGTTGCTATAGTTGTCACTTGTTGTTGTGCATGGGATGTAACTATGTGTGTTCACGGGTCTCGCCGTGCCGTCTTTCCCAGCGATAAGCCCGGATGATCATACGAGCAGAGTTTGCATGCCGGGAGGTGAGTTTGTTCCTGGTCGCGATCGATCACGAGAACTTGGGAGCGCGTGACCTGGTGATCGGAACGGCTGCTCGAAACGAGTCCGTTTGTCCGAGCCTATGTGTCCGACTTGGTTGTGGGAAGATCCCTACGTGGTAGTTGTGTGGAGGGTACGGCATCCGACGCGAACGTGATCGGTCACCTGACCCAAGCCGAGGCTTGGCGCTCCACAATGTCGGGATGGGGATAGAGTTTGACCGAGTCTATTCTCCATTCCACGGAGACAACCTTGCCAGTGACCAAGTTCACGTAACTCGTCCCTTACCTGCCATCAGAAGGCAGGAACGTCAGGGGTGTGCAGGCGATGGTATCATTGCCCTCGTTTCAGCTCACACTCACAAGCTCCACATTAGACTCTACGCTACGGACCCTTCCGGAAGTGGTTCATGTCGATTACGTTGTTTCGCACTGGGCATGTGATGAATGTGAGGCGACTGGCTGGCGATGGTGACACGTGGCATATCCTGAGAAAGGTGTAGAGTATCTGATGCGGAACTGTGGAATGAGGATACGAGGACAGGATTGTTGCAGGGACTACAGACTCGCACGCATGGACCCACACGCACACGCACACACACGTCGCGCACACGCCGTCGCACATACGCTCGAGCCTCCCGCCGGCTCTACATATACTCGCGCGCGCGCACTCATTCCATGTATCGCTCTATCGCTCACTACAAAAAGTACCATGTATCATCGAAACATAGCTTGCCCGCGTGGGAACTGGTGCCATGAATGCCACTAGCAGCCACAAACAGCCTTGTGCCACATTCGGGTACAAATCCGCGGGGCTGTGCCATTTGTGCTAGTGGGGGCTACTAAACAAACCAATCTCACATCTCAGACTCTACTCACCAAACACCCATCCACCTCTTCCACTCACTCGACCCATCCCACCCCTTGAGTAACCGGTTCCCACTCTCTCGCTACACCCCTCGCCCTCTCTCTCCTCTCGCTTGCTCGACCTCTCCCACTCGACACACGGGCGCCCAGCATGGGTTTCCTCGGAAAGTTTCGCAAGTGGAAACCACCCCACAAGCGCAAACCCTCGCCCAAGGGCGAGTCGTCTCTACCCCAAGGCCCTCCGGCTCTCACCCTCACCGAGTCCAACTTTGACAAGTTTGAGGTGTCCTTTGGCCAAGGCGAACCGTCACACGGCCAACACCTCGCGGCTCCCGTGCTGCCCCCGGCTCCATCCTCGTCACCTGTGGCTGTTGACGCCGGTGAGCACGCCCAAGATCACGCAACGCCCGCCGGCGGCGATGGAACTGAGCTTGCGACCACGGATGCAGCAACGCCGTCGGGCACCGCGGACCCCACGGCTACCGTACCGCAGCCAGTGAGCGGTGACTGTTCCTCCACCCCGCTCGCTACCACCGAGTCCTCGGACTGTCCACACTGCGCCGCCTCGCGCCCGGAGAGTCCGCGTTCCGCACCCGCCCGCCCCGCAACACCGTCGCCCGTACTGCCGTCCGACGTCTGGTTCACCATTTGCGAGCATCTCGCAGCTGAAAACGACCGCGCATCTCGTGCCGCCATTGTCGCGGTCATGCGTACCGCATCTTGGGCGTACCATGCGGGTGCGAGGGCGCTCTACCATACCGTCGAGATCGGCCCGGGCTTCCACAAGGTGGTTGCCGACCTGAGGATCTCGCTCAAGCACGGCGGCAATCGGCGTCGATTTTGTGGACGACATGGGGGCTGGTGCTTTCCAGAGGATGCGTCCATGGCTCCATCCTCGATGCGTGGGCCCATTGGCAAGATCGCACTCCTTGCATACACCCGTCGCCTCGTCATTACCGACATCGCGTGCCTCCACCTTTCCGCCGCAACCGCCGGGGCCATCAACCACAGGCTCGGAAAACGACTTCGCGCGCACTGGGCTACAGGCCGTGACGGCACATTGGTCTGGACGACGAACCGAGAAGCTCTATTCTGCAACGTTGTCGAGGTCGTGGTTACCCCTAAGGGGTATCTCTCTCTCCAAGATTGGCGCGAGAAATTTGGGACCCTGAGTGACCCCACTCTGCTTCATCCCCTGCTCTACCTCCTCCTGAACGAAGCTAAGCCACGTAACATCGTGGTATGGTATCCGACCGACAACGAGATTGAGGAGCATGTGCTGCTCCGGCAGTACGGAGCCACGGTCATGGATGCCGTCAGCGACGGCACCCTCAATGGGTTCCTTAGGCCTGTTACCCTCGGCAGGATTACCGTCCACGTTCAACTATACCAACAGCCCCAAGCCCAGTGGCTGGCCACTCTCACCACCCACTGGCCGCTCCACCAGGTCGTTCTCCGCACTGCGTCGAGAACCCACGACTACAGCAACATCAATTCCAGCGGTCTGCGCATTTTCGATGTGTCCCGGGAAACAGGCGAGCAAGGTAAGTTACTAGCTATCTGATGTCGGGCAGGTGTAAGAGAATAGCGGAACTGACTGGCAGTCGAGCTGTCAGTTAGCGACCTCGCCCGTGTTGCGAGTGAGGCCGATCGACGCCGCCCCAACATGTTCTCTCCATAAGGGAGCCAATGAAGGAGAGTGCGAATGAAGCCATAGGGACACCAGAGAGACAGTACATTCGGGGCACCAGTAGATTCAGACATGCTGTAGCCACAATGAGACACATATAAGCGTGGGGACCACGGGTGGACGACTGTCGCCCTGTGCGTACTGTACTGTATCGTCCAGCATGACGAAGTGACATCCAGATCGAACCTAACCGCCACCAACTTGAGCCGCCTGGGCTGTATTACGTAACATTGTTTACCCCTACTGCTCTTTTCGCTGTGACGGTCTCATATCTCTAGCGTAGCATCGCATCTACCACTACGCGAGACGATCCCGTCACACCCAACAGAATGTATGAGAATGTGTGTATTGGTCATTGAGGATAGTACAGGTGCGACCGGAAAGTATTGAGACTGCCAGTGCCACATTGAGCTCGGTCGGGCTCGATGTTGAGCATGGACACTCCCTACATCAATCCGATGGTACGAGTGGGAAGCCGTACAACAGGGTACGTTCTACTATCCACCATGCACATCAAGGATTACGATCTCAAGACAAGAGTGGGAGATAGCAGTCCCTATATATTGCTTCTTTTCCTGTACGAGACCCTGCGTCCATGCGACTAAGCTCGACGTGGCAGTCTCAGATCTCAATACTTTCCGGTCGCGCGGTCGCACCTGTATGGCCTATGGCCGCGTGGCTGAAAAATTTGGTCCAATGCCACGAATTGCCACGAGTGCGCGAGTGCCACAAAATGCCACGTGGGGTAAGTCGCCACACTCGCGAGGCGGTGCGAGGAAGGTGTTTGGTCTCAATCTCAGCTACTCTTTCCCTCGTTCACTCACACATCCCTTCCCTTCCCTTCCCCTCCCTTCCCTTCCCTTTCACTCTCTTTCCAACCCTCACTCACACTCTTTCCCACTCACTCTCTTTCCCACTCTCTCGTTACACCTCTTCCCCCTCTTCCTTCCGCCCTTCTTACCCCTCCTTATCGCCCCTTTCTTGGTACCCACGACCATGGGCTGCCTAGCCCTTTTCCGAAAGTCGAAACCACCCCACGAGCGACACCCCCATCAACACACCGAGCCTCCCACTCCCCAGCCGTCCGCCGAGCCGCAACCTCCCCAGTCGAGCCCCAAGCGCAAGCGTTGGAACGGCAAGATTCGGCGCAAGAGGAAGATCGAGGCCGACTGCAGGATCGAGAACGAGCCGACCATTGAGAGCGGCAGCAAAGTAGAGAACAAGGGCAAGGTCAAGAACGAGCGCACGGCGGAGACCGACAGCAAGATCGAGAGCGTGTGCACGGTCGAGAGCCAGCAGTTTGTCAAGAGTTAGCGCAACGTCGAGAGCAAGCGCCAGACCCAGAACTCTGGCAAGATCGAGAGCGAACATGACGTCGATCGCGCACTGGTGGATCATCACCACGGTCCACGCGCCCTCACACTCTCCCCCTCGACGTGTGGTGGTTTGCTAGTTCCCTTTGATTCCTCCCATGGCGTCGAAAACACCAACGCCCCCGCCGAGCCCGTGCCACCCTCAGCCACACCCGCGTCACTCGTGCCGCTCCCGACCGGTGAGCACTGCCAAGGGCCCCCGATGAGCCTTCCCGGTGTCAAGCAGCTCGTGACCAGGCGCGCCTCCCAATCGCCGACGCCGTCGGCCATGGACCGTCCACCCGCTGCATCCCAGCCCACATCCGAAGCCCCGCTCGCTACCACCCCCCGCGAAGAGAGCGCACGCGTGGTGACTCCGGGCCTCGAGATGTCGCGTACTGAGGCCCCAGACGCCGAGACGCCGCCGGCTCCAGGCCCGTCCTCTGCAATCCCGCCGGCTGCGATTAATCCGGCCCCGATCCCACCCCCTGCGACTCAGCCGGCTGCAAGCCCGCCCCCAGTGATGCACACTGACTGGATCGACCCCGTTGCGTTCCAGACCGCCGCAACTGCGATGCGACGTGCAATCCCGCCCCGTCCGACGCGTATAATCTTTCCCCGTCCGACCCCTCCCGCAGCGATCCCGCTGGCCGCGGCCCCAGGCGCCAAGATCCGGATCCGGCCCGCAGACTGGCGCCCCAGCTGGTCTGCCTCCACAGCACCTCTCCTCGGCGCCCCCAACGCCTCATTGCCTGTCAAGATCCAGATCCCGCCGGCAGAGATCCAGCGCCCCAGTACACCTGCCTCCACAGTAGCCGTCCTCGGCGCCCACAATGCGTCATTGCCTGTCGAGGTCTGGGACGTCGTCTGCGACCACCTCGCCGCAGACGACCGCACTGCGCTCCTCAACATGATGCGTGTATCGTCCTGGGCATACTTTGCTGCCGCTCGCCCACTTTACAACACACTCGAGATCAGCTCTGGCTTTCCCCGCCTCGTAGACGGCCTGCTGGTCGGGCACGAGCAAGTTGGCGAGCGTCGTTGGTGCAAGCAGCATCACGCTTGGTGTCCGGTTGGCGACGTTCCGTCACCCTCGCCGTCACTGCAGGCCCCCATTGGGAGGCTGGCCCTCATGCAGCGCTACGTGCGCACCCTCCTCATTGGCGACTTGGCAGACTTGTCGAGCGGCGCGGTGCAGGAGATCGCGAGCAAGATTGGAGAACCGGCTCGAACGCATTCGGATGACTCTGGGGAGGAAGCGATATGGACGACCTCCAGGCCGATGTTGTTTCCCAGAGTTAGTCGTGTCTGGGTGACCGGCTGGGGTTATATCTCGCTTCAGGACCACGGAGCGCACCCCTGGTCATCTGTTTCTCGCCCAGAGATCCACCCTGTGCTGAAGCTCCTCGCGCCGGAGTGCATCCCGTCGAAACTCGTCCTTGAGTATGCAAGCTTCGAGCAAATCGACCGCCATCTCATGTACGTCCGCTTCGGACGCGAAGTCGTACACGCGTATCTCAAAAACCCCGGCATCTTTAGCCTACGCGAGAGGCCGAAGCCGCAAACGGTTAGGCTGGTAACCTCACCTAAGTACGGTGGGAAGACCAAGGCAGCATGGCTGGGCAATCTCAGTCGCCAATGGCCGATCGAGGAGCTCGGAGTGTATTCATGGACAACCGCCATGGACCTCTCCGACATTAGTCCGAGCATCTCCCGCGTGACCGCAATCTCCCGATGGTCTGGTGAACGCGGTAGGTTTACTTCCCCTATCAGTCCATGCCCATGTCCAAGGGGGTCAATCTGACTAGCAGAACAGCTTTCACGAGACGATATCGAAGAACTCGCGAGGCAAACGAAGACTGGGGCCTGGATGCGTTCTCGGGTTTCGAAACTTAAGACGTAGTGCTTGCTATAGGTTGGGGATGGGAACGGAAGTGGTATGAGATACAGGTGTGCGAGCCGCGTAGCTGGTTTGTCTGGTATACCATTCTGCTCGCAGTCGAAAACATGCAAATGTGATAGAAGGTAGCAAACTAGTAAGATGTCATGAACAAGTCACCGCCACACGCGCCACACGCTCACGCGGCCGCGTGGCCAAGTACTCACATGTGCAAACATGCAAATGTTGGTAAGTGTCACGTGCCACAGCCGCTCACTGCAGTGGGCCAGATTAAGCACCAAATGTAGGACTATCTTTGTTTGCGTCACTCGACTCTCGCCCAATTCTCTTGTCTCTTGTTCCACCTCGATACCCTTTCTCTTGCCTTACCCTCCGACATGAGCTGCATCCCGTTGTTCCGCAAGTCAAAGCCCAAGCCCAAGCCCACCCACAGGCCGGCCGCCAGCAGCCCACCTGCGCCGAGTGTCCAGCCGAGCCCCCCTTCCCCCCACCTTTCCGAGAAGGACGGCTTGGGCGACACCACCCCACCTGTCCCAAACGTTCTGTTGCAGTCCACCCTGCTCGCTGACGAGCAACCGAATGGATCGCAGCCCCCGTCCCACTCGACCTTCCGTCGGATTAGGCGCACTGCGTTCCGCCTCCGTCACAAGGATGTCCCTTCGCCGGCTTTGCCACCTTCACCTCGTTCACCACTCTCGCCCCGTTCGCCCCGTTTGCCCCGTTTGCTCCCTTCGCTCCCCTCGGACATCTGGATGCTGGTATGCGATCTCCTCGGGGCCGACAACGACCCCACGTCGCGGCGCGCGCTCACCAGCTTCATGCGCACGAGCAGCTGGGCTTACCATCTCGGGGCGCGCTCTCTGTACCGGACCCTCGAGATCGGACCCGGTTTCCTGCACATCCACAAAGACCTCGAGCCCGCCACGAGGGCACCTGTCAAACGGAGCGACCACGGGCGGTGGTGTGACCGCCACGGCGGCTGGTGCGCAGCCGACGACTCCTCGTCTCCCCCGTCCTCGATCCCGGCACCGATCGGAAAGCTCGCTCTCTCGCGGTACACGCGCACGCTTATAGTCGGCGACGTATCCAAGCTCGACCACTCGGCATTGAAGGCCCTCATCGACCGCCTTGGCCAACGGACCTGCCCGCACGCGAGCCTCGGCCCCCACGGCGTATCCATGTGGATTGGACGGCGTCCTGCCCTCTTTGGCGGCGTACGCGACGTGCGCGTAACAGCCAAGGGCTACCTCGGTCTCCAGGATGCCTCGTCGGCGGTGGCGTCATGGAACACCACCCAGCCGCTCCTCACCTCGTTCCTCTCCGCCGAGGCCACGCCCCAAACGCTTCACATTGAACAGCCCTCATTGGCCGACGCCACTCGCCATGTGGTTGCCAATGTTGCCATTCTTGAGGAAATGGTCATTAAATACGGCTACTACGACTTCGACTCTGCGTTGCGCAACCGGTACCTCAGCGGCCACCCCTCTTGGGCCACCGACCTCGGCACCCACTGGTCGCTCGAGCCGTCCTTCGTCGCGCGCCCCGCGAGTGCAACCGTTTGAGCTCCCTCGTTCCTACGTCGTCGCGCTGTCCGTCGAGCCGTTGCGCGCACCTTTGCTCCACCCTGTCACAACTGGCTTCTGTACTTCTCCTCACACCTTGCACTTCATACCATACTCTTCAGAATGCATAAGTGCCTTACTCGTTCCTACCACAAGACGTCACATTGATTAGTGGCAAGAGGAGAGATACGAGCGGTGAATGTAATCGATTAGCTGCAAGCTGCACTCACTCTACGACTGTGCTGCATCTCTCATGAGCACAGCAGTACAGCAGACAGCCTCAGAGCCAGCACAAACGAAGCTACTGCGCTTGGGAATACTGGTGTATACGGCGTAGTTGAATCTTAGGTAATCAGAGCACGATTGTTGCCACAGCGTGGTGACGGTAAGCTGGCCACTCACTGCGTGCACTGCGCCACAATCCGCAACGCAACACACTCGAATCTATCCAAACACCCACTCGACACCCATCGTCTCCTGTCCCTCAAATCTCCACCCGATCCCACCCTCTCCCTTCTCTTTCCATCCATATCCCACCTCCCCGCTTCCACCAGATCCCACCTCCCCTTCCAAAATGGGCCTCCTCGACCGTATCCGCAAACCGAAACCCGCCGAGCGCAACCCCACCGAGAAACAACTACCCCCCGCCGCTCCCACACCTACCGCCGAGACGATACACGCCAAGCCCCACCTCCGTCGTACCCGCAGTCACGACGCACACACCCAGGCGTCTCTCTGGCCTGCGTCCTGGAGCTTGACGCTGCGGGGCCGGACGCGTGGGTCTGTCATCCCTGCTGGGACCTCTGCGACGAGCTGCCGTGCAACGCCGGCCCCCTCTGCGTGCAATTCGACGCCGGTGCATGACGCGACACTCGAGTCGCTCGACGAGGCGGGTGGAGAGGGAGGCTCGTCGGGGTCAACTGTGAGTGAAGGTCTCATGATGGACAGTTGAATGGTTGTCGTGGTGGGCGGTAGCGGGTGTTGTCCAAGTATCAGAGGTGCAATGAGTATGAGATCAACATTGGACTCTTGAGATCCAGCTTTGTCGAGTTGGACGGCACCCTCTTCATGTCGCCATTGCCTTGGAGAGAGGGGGGACGCTCGTGTAGGCATGAGCTGTGGTGCTGGGGCAGCAGCTACATCAGGAGCCTGCCCTGGACGTGACACCTGAACGTGTGTGCCCATGAGGATGACTGAGCGTTCCGTTCCCACACCACACGTACATGAGTGCACCCACTCAACACACCGCACGTCCCAGAACTGACACCCAGCGCCCTCTCTCCTCGGTCCGTGCGCCCGTCCCGCACGACATTTTGGCGGTGATTTCGAGTCGGACAACAACCACGAGTCACGCGCGACACTCGCGAGCATCATGCGGACGGGACGTTGGGGATACCACGTTGCGGCACGTGCGCTGTATCGCACGGTCGACCTGGGCGCCATGGGCGGGGACCAGTTCTGGCTGTTGATGATGGACCTCGAGCCGGCTCGGACCAGCATTGGCCGGCACGAGTGTGCCCATTGTGGGACGAAAGGGTCACCAGATCCGTCCTGCATCCGTGCACCTATCGGCAAGGTGTCCCTGCTCGCATACACGCGCCACCTCGTCATCGACAACCTTGACTTCTTTGTGCACGGCTTCAGGGAAGACCTGAAGCACATCGACAAGCGGCTGGGCAAGGCCACGCGTGCGCAATCTGCTGCCGTCGGTGCCCGCCATTCAGTATGGAAGGACACGCGACCTCCCCTCTTTCCCTCGGTCCAGGTGGTCACCATCACCGCCAAAGGGTACATGGTCCTTCAGGACGTCCACACGGACCACACCTGGGACCACCGAGGAAAGAAGGTCGAGTCGTTGTTCGGCGCGCCCCACGACCTCATCCGCTTTCTCTGCGCAGAGGCCTCCCCGACCACCCTCAATGTCACCCTCCCGACAACACATCAAATGATGTCCCACATCATCGACAAAAAGGGCAGGTGGCGCCGTCCGACATTGTTTGAGCTCGACAAGTACTTGAAGCTGCACACCACCACGATGTGGATCGAGGCCCTCATCAAAGCTTGGCCGCTCGAACCCCCGGCGTCTTCTCGCGTTGCTCGCAAAGGCGGGCGTCAGTTCTGACGTGGGACACTAGTTGTAGCCGTAGGAGTAGCATGAGATACACCAATGTCGAGCACGAGAGTGACACCCTGCAGCTGAGGCATCTGATACATTCAGAATGGTGAGATCTGATGGACTCACAGAATGATACAGTTATACAGTGCCCGTGTTGCGACCCCCACTGCGTTGCGCCACACCCATACTGTGGGACTTCTGCCATATCGCAAGGCAGAAGATCAGAGGCATTGGGTCAAGCATACCAGAGGACATGAGGCCACCCTGGAGGCAGTCGCAACGTTTCAGTCGGCCACTGAACAGTTCCAACACGGAAGTATACAGGGCTATGCGACCAGGGTGAGCTATATCTTTCAGCATCCGTCCCTCGTGTTGCAGAGAGGGATAGAGCGATGCATAGAATGAATTCGAGCCCGGGAGTTTTTGTAGAGGGCGCGGCGGCTCGAGCACATGCGACGGCCCGTGCGTGAGCGTGGGCGTGCGTGGACGCGAGGCTCGAGTCCCTTCAATCACTTCGCACAAGCCACATATCCCCCAGGTCCGTGCACGAGCGTCCTATCCCCCACCCCAGCTCCTCCTACGAGTTTTTTCATTTTCCAGCCGTATCGTTGAGCTGGCAGCTGGTCAATACCCTCGATCCTCACTCTACTTCTCCCCTGTAGTTCTCAAGCACGTATTACTGCAGCTTGCAAACACGCACTCTGGCTTCACGAATCACCAGCGTACCGATGTTGCCCAACATCAAGATATTATCCAAAAAAATTCCAACTTGATCTTATAACTCTTGATTTTGCATCACGGTCCTCCTCACATACCTTGTTGATGTTTTAGGAGCAAAATGTAAGGCCATGGATTGATTTATCGATTTCTGGGCTGCCACACTTGGAGTGTCTTTGCTTATCATTACACGTGGCATTACACGTTGCATTACACGTCGCATTACACATCGCATTACACATGTCATTATCACTGTTTGGGATTGAATTGCATTGCACAGCAGACATGACTGCACTACTCTCACTGCATGTGCACGCTGCATGTTGCATGCAGGTGGGAAATGTGAAGGGATTCAGCACGGAGGTACATACCGAAGTCGGGTGGAGAGGGTGGGAGCTGTGCACGGAGTGTGGCGCCAGTTTTCGCATTTTCGCAACTTCCGGAACGCCACACTGGGCCCCCCGTACCACGCGCCAGCCACGAGCCACGGGCCACGGGCCCACCAGATGCACAATGAATTGCACCCGAGGCTGTGCACTTGACCAAACACACTCTGCCAACTTCCTCGACTCACCCTCTTCAACCCTCTTACATTCGCCCTTGTTATCCCTCCTCCTCTCCCACCTCTCCTCGTCCCTGTCCGGCGCCACTGCCATGAGCTGCCTCCTCTGGTTCCGAAGGCGCAAGGCTACCGCCAAGCCTCGAGGTAGGCCCGTGCGCCGCGACGAACCCCATCCTCCCGAGCAACCCCCGACCCCGGCACTCGACCACTACACGTTTGCCGAGTTTACCGTCCCCATGCCTGGAGCGCGCCAGGTAACGCACAGCGACCTGACGAGGGGTCCTCTCGAGCGGGCTCTCGCGTATCTCCCTTCGTGGCGTAGCCATGCTCCTGTCGGTGGCGATACCTCGCGCGGCCACCAGGTTTCTCGAGGTCAAGATCGCGATACTTTGCCGCCCAGCGACCGTGACGAGGTAGAGGACAAGAAGCCGAGCCTCCCAACTGGTGAGTAACCGTTTAATCCTGGTATGGGGTGCTCACGTCAGGTATGGCGCAGCCTCGCCCTGAAGGCTCGTGCGGCGCGTCTGTGACCCGCGCGAAGTCGCCGTATGAAGGCTATGAGATGCTGAAGCCCGCGCCCGTGGACAAGGCAGTACCTCCATCCCCGCCGACACCTCAGGCGCCACCACCCCTGGCCACCCCGTACTGCCTTGTCCCGCCCTCTGCAGGTACGACCTCCACGACGGCCCCACCTGCGATCCCCCTCGCCACGACCCAGCCCTCGGTGACGTCGCCCCCGCTTCCGACCGGCTCTCAAGCGACCAGCTCGGCAACTTCGCCCCCTGCGAGCCCGCGTTCTACGGCGGGATATTCATCGGACTCCACCGATGACTGTGCACTGAAAAGTTGTCCCTTGCGCAATGACCCCCGTGACCGAGCTGGGCCCTCGACATGGGGGGCGTGGGAGCAGTACCGTGGGGACGAGGACGTCGTTGTTGAAGAGACCGCGACCAAAAGTGTGAGTAAAGTCTGTTCGCTCTCATATGTGGTCTACCTGTCGTTGTCAAGGGTTTCCAAGTGTGGAAGAAAGGTTTCGTCTTTGTGAGAAACTGATGATGAGTTGAACATCAGTGTACATCTCATGGTTGTTGTTGAGGATGGCCAAGTTGAAAGTTCCAAAAGATGATTATGCCGACGTACACGCACCGGAAGCCCAGTCTCATTCCTCGATTGCTTCCCTAGCGTCCAACTCACATCTCCCACATTCCAAATCCAAGGCTTGTACTGACGACCCAGCCTCCTTTCGCTGAGGGCCTGCCCCCATTGCCGCACGACCTGCTGTACGAAGTATGCAACCATCTCGGTGCGAGCCGCGACCGGGAGTCACGGGCCGCCCTGGTCAACATTATGTGTACCTCGACCTGGGCGTACTACGCTGCAGCCAAGTCTCTGTACTGCACCCTCGAAGTGGGACCCGAGTTTGACCGCTTGCTTCACGACTCGCATGGCCCGTCGCGGTTCCTGGGTCCAGTGCTACCCAAGGCCACTCGGGATATACGTCGCTGGTGCGAAACGCATGACCAGTGGTGTGACTTGGAGACTGCTTCGACGTTACCGTCCTCCATCAAACCCCCTATCGGCAAGCTCGCATTGTTTCGATTTACGAGAATCATCATCGCCGAGCTTACTCTTCCTTTGCGGCCGTACCGAGAACAACGAAAGACGTACACCCACCGTGCTACTAGCCCACTTGGTGTACCCATAGAGTGGTCGAGCACCAGACCCGACGTCTTCTGCAATCTTCGGCAGGTCCGAGTCGGACCCCAAGCGTACCTTAGTTTGCAAGAGTACGACTTTACCGAGAGGCGGACGGCACAAAACGGGAGTGAAGAGAATACAGCCCTCACAGGCTGTTGACGTGGCTCGTTGGGGAGGCAGCTCCGACCTCTCTGGTTCTCGACCTCCCAACTATTTCCGAGGCGAAGGATTACCAGAGCTACCATAGCCTCTTCTTTCTCTCATTTACGAGTCGTCTACTTCGCGATGGTGCCCAGTCATTCAAGGATCAACCTCCCGAGTGGTTGGTGTTCCTGCGCTCGCGATGGCCGCTCGACAAGCCGACCTCGTCCCATCCGAAACGCTAAATTGGGAACGACCGCTGAAACCGCCGATTGCTGCAGCAGGCCAAGTATGGAACATGATGTACGGTGCTATTGTAAGTTGACCCACCGTGGCTGCTAAAGCTAACGTCCAGCATGTGACGATGGCGGGGACCGATGAGCGCAGTAGGAGTCACTGTAGGCGTACCATGAGATATATGAATGTAGCGTGACACCAAATGGTCTAGATGTCCATCCTCTTGCGCAACACAGTGTCAGACAGGAGCAGTGGCATAGTGTACCACCCGCCATTGCAGGAGCTTTCATGCCAGTATTTGTATCTACGTAGTGACCCATCAGTATATATGATGAGTATTCCAGAGCGGCCACGTTCGATAATGAGCAGTGCAGCCCACGGACAGGGCAATTGGCCTGAACCTGCCCCGAACATCTTCCTCGCTTGCACCGTCCGATACCGCCATGTGGCGATCACTGAGAGTTCAAACGGTCGTACTCAATGCACCGTGATCTGAGAAACAGAGAATAAGTGCAAAAGCGATGCAAACGAGTGCCACTCGGCCCATTGTACCACTCTACGATGGACGGATGCAAACTGCCACCAGGTGCCACATTTGCCTCCACGCCCCAGCCACGCTAGCCACGAGGCTGTGTCGTGCGACAAACACACTCATCTTAGACAACCCCAACACGTTCACACCGTTCTCACACTCTCCTCTCCCGCTCTTCTCTCCTCTACCTCTCCTCCGCTCCTCTTACCCTCTGTGCATAGCCACCAGCATGCCCTGTTTCCCCCCATTCCCCAAGGGCAAGCGTACCGCCAAGAGACATCCTCGTTCCCAGCAAGTGTCCGACGCGCGTCTACCTCCCCAGCCGAGCACCACGCCCTTACCTCTAGAGCAACCTCCCCAAGGTGGGGCACGGCTGATCCCCACCGAGCCACCAACTCTCACCCTCGACACCTCCTTTGGCGGCATCAATATTAGTCCCTTTAATCTCCCGCAAACGAGCGTACCAGGCCCATCGACCCAACCGCACCCTCTTCCTTCCCGTGGAAAACAGTTGATCCCCACCGGAGCACCCACTCTCACCCTCGACACTTCGTTTGGCGAGTTCAAGCTTGATCCGTTTGATGATTGGCGGCAAACGCGCGCACCAGGCTCCCCGACCCAACCGCACACGGGCGTACAGCTCTCTCCGCAACCTGCCCAAACCCTCGCACACGACGACAGGCCTTCGGGCTCTCTGGGCGTATCTCTTGGCGGTGTGGCTGCGCACGCAGGACCATCTGGCTCGCGCCACCAGCTCGTGCCAACGCCCCGCTTACCGGCAATCGCGGTCGAAGCCAAGTCGACCCTCCCTCGGGCTGTTCAACGTGAAAACTCGCTCTCCGCACGCTCGCCCTCCAATCTGGCCACCTTGTCCCCTGCAATCCCGCGCTCGTCGCCGCCGCGTGTCACGCCCCCGCCGCCTGGGCCATCGCACTCGGCGACCTCAGACTCCGTGGCCTCGTCTTCGCGCTCAAATCCGGCCACTTCGTCCCGGGAAAACCCGTGCTCGTCGACGCCTCGTGCTACGAAGCTACTGCCGCCCTTGCACTCGGCGAACTTGCGTTCTGGGGCGGAGCACTCGCCGTTAAATCTGGTGATATCGTCCCTAGCGAACTCGAGCCCGTTGACGCCGTGTGTCACCCCCTCGCTCTCGGCGACCGAGCACCCTGCAACCACTTCTTCTGGGACTCTACCCTCGGCGATCTCACCCTCGGCGGCCTCGCCCTCGTCGGCCCCAGCCTCGGCAACTCTGCCCTCGGAGACTCTGTCCTCGGCGACTCTGCCCTCGGCGACCACGCTCTCTGCACCATCGCCCTCTGCTCCGTCCCCCGCTGTGGATCGTGGCACCGTGACCACCCGCGCCCCGTCTGCGATCTCACCCCTCGTCGCCCCCAGTAGCTCGTTGCCAATCGAGCTTCTGTACATCATCGCCGACTGCCTCGGGACAAACAACGACAAGGCGTCTCGTGCCGCTCTCGCCCAAATCATGTGTACCTCGAAGGCAATGTACCACATGGCGGCCCGGCGACTGTACAGGACAATTGTTGTTGACAAGAACTTTGGCCGCCTCGTCGAGTGCCTGCCAACCCTTCCCAAACGGCACGGCCAGCAGCGCTCGTGCGATTCGCACCAGACGAGTTGCGGCACGCGCGACATTCCCTGGCAGCCTCCAGTCCAAGCTCCCTACGGGACACTGGAACTGCTCAGGAAGTTCACGACCACCATCGTCGCCACCGATGTGCCCGACTCTGTTATGTGGATGCTCTTTGACAAGATTGGAAAGCAAGAGCGGTGGCACTGGTCCAACCACAAGAGCTGGAGAACAGCGCGCCCTTCCATGTTTCCTGGTGTGAGCCGGGTCATAGTCACTCCGCCGGGCTATAGAAGATTGCAACACTTTTACACGTACACCGTCGCGAGGTACGGGTCGACGTCTGGCGGTCTGCAGCACCCGCTCGTCGAGCTACTTGGGACGGAAGTAGACCCGCAGACTCTGTCAATCGAGTACCCGACAGCTGGCGAGATCCGCCGGGGTCTAATGGCCGACCGAAACTGGCGTTACATTGCCGACAACCCATCCCACGTACAGTCTCGTATTGAGAAGTGCTTGGAAGGCCCTTCGCGATGGATCGAGGAGCTCACGGATCATTGGGAGCGACTCGCGGCCGTCATCCTCTTTACCACATGTGACTCCCACAACCTCGGTACCATCAGCCCCTCGGTGTCAGTCGTCACCAAGGTGGACAGGGAGTCTGGGAAAACAAGTGAGCCTAATCTCCCTCTGATACCCGTACACGTTCTGACTGGCAGCCCAAGTCGCGCAGCAGGAACTTGCCCGGGCTCGAACGGCCGCACGGCGCCAAGCGAGTGGTACATATGGAGGGTGTCTGGAACCCATTGGTCATCAAGGCGACAAGTACCCGGACCGCCCTCGTGCCAGAGTTAGAGTACCAAGGAGAGATACGGTGGTGCAATAGGGTACAGGTGGCTGCAAGGAATGTGGACTACGAGTAGAGCTCCCAGGTGCTGCAGATGTCGTTGCACTCTCGTAATGTAACTTGTCGTAACGTAGACAGCCCACGATGGACATTACTGTAGCCAATTGCCAGCAGAGATGCAAAGCAAGCAGCACATTCATTACGCGCAATGCCTGTCAATGCCTGTCGCCATTTCGCTGGTCTGGCCTACCTGGCCTGCCGCCACACTGCCACTTGCCACATGCCACATGCCGCATGGGATATTCTGCCCCCGCGCACCCTGTACCCTGCCACAGACAGACTAATGTCAGACAGCCCTCACAAACACTTGAACTCGACCACCATTCCATTCTCTCAACATCTCGCTTCGTCTCTTATTCCCCTCCCCACCCCCACCCCTTCCCTCTCCTCCCCTCCCTAGAGTAACCACGATGGGCTGCCTGGGCACCTTCAAAAAGCTGACCTTCCTCAAGCGCCGTCGCCGCAGGCAGCATGAGCAACCCCCCAACAAACCTCCCCACCCCGACACCCCCTCCTCTGCCCAGCTCGTGACGCGTCCGCATCCCCCCAGTGCACACCCTACCCCCCGCGCCGCGACGACCGCAAGCACCCCCACGCCGCCCTCCGTGCATCCCACCGCCGGCCCAGCGTGCTCGGCGTGCTCGGCGTTGGCCACCATGGCGTTTGTGACCGGGGACGCAGGTGTGACGCCGACAGACTCCGTTATCGTTCCCACTGAGTCCACCGCGGGTGTCAATGTTTGTGGTGAGGGGACGCAAGGAGAGAGTGTGAGTGACGACCACATCCTGATACGCTGCTCAGTGATACGTGGACTGGACAAGGTATCATGGATCAATGTAGGATGGAGGAATACCCACTCTCTGCCGAAACATTGGCCTCCCCACTCTTTGGGGAGGCACTTGCAAGTGTCAAAGGTCTGACGTTGACGACCCAGGCCCACGACGGACAGAGCAGGGGCGTCCAGGACACGTCCGTTGGCGTTAATACCACGCAAGGAGAGCTCGTGAGTAACCACAGCCAACTTCCACACGGTGCACGATGGTACCTTGGAGGACATGTGCAATGTCTACACAAACACTCACCCGTTTCAACACTGTTGTTCTGACGACGCAGGAGCAAAAGAGCAGCGTAGCCCAGGACGCGGGCGTCGGAGAGAGTGCAGGAGTGAGCGTGAGTAACACCCATGTCAGAGTTCTGGTACTGACGGTCCAGGAGCAGAAGAACAACGTAGTCGAGGACCCCGTTGTTGGAGAGAGCCCCGTTGTTGGAGAGAGCCCCAAAGAGAGCGTGAGTAGCGTCCATGTCCTGAGGCCGTCGACGTCGTCTGTTGGAGCACTGCCATGAAGGATATGGATGGCTGAGTGGCCAAGCTCTGTACCAACACTCACACCTAACCTGTTCCGGTGCTGACAACCCAGAAGAGCCAGAGCCGCACAGTCGACCAGGCCGCCGTTAGCGATGGCCTGGCGGGAGGCGAGAACGTGAGTGCCACTTGCACACACCCACGACATCCAAGTTCCAGTGCTGACGACCCAGGAGTGCCAGTGTGGTGTGCGCCAGACGACCGCCGATGAGGACAAAGGTGGCGAGAACGTGAGTAACCACAGCCCCCTCACATGGGATGAGTCACGGCGGGATGAGGGGCGAAACACCCCTCTCTGCGTGAACCCTCACCAATGCCAAGGTGTCATACTGACGATGCAGATGTCTGCCGCTCCAGACGCCCAGAATACCGGTCTTGTTGTCCAGGAGAGCCACCGCCCTGTCGTTCCCGACTGGGTGCAGCTGCCACACGACATCCTGTACATGGTCATCCGCCACCTGGGTGACGATAAGGACAAGCGCGCTCGCTCAGCGCTCGCTCAGCGCTCGCCACTATCATGCTCACCTCGCGATGGGCGTACCGCGCGGCCGCTTGCGTGCTTTACGAAAGGATTACGCTCGGGCGAGACTCTCACCGCCTCTTTGCAGACCTACCGTCCCTCACCACGGCGTGTCACGACAGGTTTGGGCGCCTGTGCGACCCGTGCCATTGCCGGACAAAGGGTGTACCGTCGGCGTTACCTGCGAGGGCGCCAATGGGAAAGTTGGCCCTCCTCGGCCTTGCGCGCCACCTCATCCTCGACGACATGACCTTCTTCGGCGCCACCCTCCAGTACATTGATTACAGAGTCGGTTCGAGATTTTCGGACGGCGGTGGATACATCAATGGCGGTCTTAAGTTCAAGAAGTGGGACCGCGGGGCAATCTTCGGCGGGGTCCACACTGTGACGATTACCCCGCGGGGCTACTTCTCTCTGCGAGAGCTCAGCAGGTTCTTCCCATTCGGCTCGCCCCCCCTGAACAACCCCGCTATGTCTTTCCTTTGCGAAGATGTACACCCGACGAGACTCGTCGTCACACCCCCCACCGCGATGGACATTTGGGACTACGACCCACAGCCTCACTCCTGTCGTTCCGGCGGTAGGAAACTCCCCAGCGTGGACCGGTACATGAAGTCGTACTACAATTGCACGTGGCTCGCCGAGCTCGTGTCCCATTGGCCTCTCCGGGAACACCCGCATCCTCCAGCTGCCGGGGCCAGCGACGCGTGATCCGACCAGGTCATCCGAGGACATGGCGACGACGAGAACGGCATCGGCCGTCGTCCACAGCGTACACACAGTAGCCGCAGTTGAAGTTGTCGCATGTAATGTCGTTACAATGTTTGGCATCAATTGACGTGACTCGTGACTAGAGTAGTATGGCTATGGTACACGCTACGGCTCTTTAGTCGGCTCTAAACATCAAACCAACGCCGGCAGTCCGAAACCGCCGCGTCCGGCTCGGCACGGCCAAAGCTAGTGGCTCCAGTAGTGCGTTTCAAGCGCAGATCACACGGTCCAAAACAGGCATAACACGCATCAAAAGCGCGGCGCCGACAGTGACCGGCTGCTGCTGCGCGAGTTGGCGCGCTTCTGGCGAATCATGCCGGTGACGCCGTCGTCGGCCCATGCGTGAGTCTTGTCCTGGCGGTCAGCACGTGCATGTGCATGGGGGTGGGGAGCGATCGGAATCTGAGGAGCAGAGGTCGCCGCTGTTGGCCTCGGCCAGCACATGCGGCGGGTGTAGACACCGCTCGGCTAGTGTCGGATAGCCGCGGCGTAAGGCAACAGGTGCCGTGGGCACTTTGTGCCTGTACAGTGACGATGCGTTTCCGATCATCCGATCGTAGGTGGGAATAAGACCCCGCAATTGAGGGACGGCAGGGATAAACGTGGTGGAGACCGAGGAGGATGCAGGAACGACGACAGGTAAAAGTAGGAGTGTGGCAGGAACGAGGCACAGGAACCACCCAAAAACAAAAACGCTGTGTCCAGCCCTGCTAGCCCCCCTGCATACTTGCGTCTCGTGGCAATCACGCACGTACGCATGTGTGCACGTACGCCAGAAGAGGCCAGATTGACAAGGCTCATCGAAACTCAAAACTCACACAGGTGCGGTTGAAGTTTGCGGGGTCGATCTCGTGGTCCTGCAGTGCGCTGCCTCGGGCGGTCCGGCTGCAGCAGGCGCACGGCGAGACGTCGGCGTGGTGCGGCATCGAGAGGACGAATGCGTCACCGACATCGGCCGCAATGTGTTCCTTGTAGCACGCAATGACCTCGGTGTACTCTTCGGCACAGTCGCAGTCGAGGACAAAGTTGGCGCCGACGTTGGCGAGCTCGAGCTCGCGCACCTTGCGTGTGCTGCTGAGCATGCGGATCATGCGCGCGCAGTCGTGCCACATGCCGCCAGAGTTGCGCACGCCGTCGAGGTCTGGACAGATGGTGTTGGTCGTGTTGTGAGAGGTCCCAGGCGAGGAACCGTGATCGTTGGTGGTGACGTGATTGTCGTCATGGTCGTGAAGGTCGTTATAAGATTGGTGGTCGTCATGGTCGTTAAGATCAATGGTGGTGCTGGTTGTGGAAGTGCAAGGAGGGGTATCGCTTGCAGGATTGTGCTGAAGGGCGTAGATGCGCATGCGCCTCGCCGTGAAGCTTGGGAAGTGGTGGAATGCAAAGTCGTGCAGGGTAATCTCGTCGATGGGCCAGTATGCGCACAGCTCGACGAGCCACGGGGCAACGTCGCACACATACTTGCGGCGGCGCGAGTCGCGGCTCTCGGAGCGTCTCGTCCTGGACGTGCTCTGCACGTCCGCCATGGTGGGGTACTGCACGCACACGGTGGGAGGCGCGACGTCGGCGGCGAGCATGGCGACGAGCGGGTGCGGTTGCTTGTGGTACTTGGGGTTGAGGTGGTGCCGTTGGAAGTCGAGGTATGCCTGTGCACTGATGGTGACTCTCTTTACGCGGCTGAAGACTTGCGAGCGCGCTGCGTCCCACACATCCATGCCGCTGTCGCCTTTGGCCCAGTGCCGGTCCGTCCGCGGACCGAGCTGGGCGACAACGCGAGCCGCCTCCTCGGATGGGGGAATGCCAGTGACGACAAGGTGTTGGGTGTAGCGGAAGAGCGCGAGCTTGCCGATCGGCGATGGAGACGTCGATGGTGATCGATCGCAGTTCGGGGTTGAAGCGATCGGGACCTGGCACCGGGCGCTATGCTTCTCACACCACCGCCCTTCATCGCTCCCAAGAGTCTCTGCACGGATACCCGCAAACAGACGCTCCAGGTTGTGTGCGCGGATCTCGATGCGGCGGTAGAGCGACCGTGCGGCTGCGTGGTAGGCGTAGCTGGCCGTGCGCATGACGTTGGCGAGGGCCGCACGCGAAGCATCATCGTCATCGTCGGCGAGGTGGTCGCACACAAGGCAGAGGATCTCTGGTGGCACAGGGCCGCGTTTGTCGACTACACGGCGCTATGTCGTCAGCGTGGGACATGGGGTGTATGGTATGGTGGTGGGGTTGAGGATGAGAACTTGTCCCACGACGGCAACATGCGACCAACACAAGAGCGCGGCTCGTCAACGACGGCAGGACGGTGAACAGCGGTAACAGCGGCCATCTGTCATGCTTCTGCAGCGTTGCGAAGCGTCTCAGCCTCGACCTTGACGCTGAGCAAGGACGTTCATCCCGCCAGCATGCACCCAGGGTCAGCGATGTTGCATAGCCCTCAGCTACCGGGAAGGAGCGCAAGCTTGCGTGCCCCCTTCCGAGCCTCCTGTCCCACACTCTCGCAGAGCACGTTCGTCAAGCACAAAGCCCCGATGTCCATGGACATCACACAGCGCCCGGTGCCGTCCTCCACGATCGCCCGAAGCACCGCCATTGTCCTTCCGAGAGGACTGTCACTCACGCGTTTCCTCGGCGCCTGGTCGCTCTCGCCACCCTCTGGGTCCATACTGAGACCATGAAAGATGGAGACGGTCGACGGCGTAAGGGGGCTCCCAGGTGCAAAGCTCGTCCTGCGCGACGAGGCCCGGGACGAAGCGCGCGACGGCGACCGTACACGAGGGTCAAACAGCCGGGGGTCGAGGCGGAGCAGTGGCTTGTCACGCTTGAGCGTGTCGACGACGGGGATACGGCGGGGACAGCGTTGGAAGAATGGGTCCATGGCGGCGCCGAGGTCGATAATGTCGCAGTCGTCGTCGAGGACGACGGTGGGCTGGTATACCACGGCCATGGTGTGTCGTGGTGTGGTGTTGTTGGGACAGAGACAAGAGGGGGGATGAGGAAATGAGGATCGAAGGGCGTTTGTGGGTCAAGTGACACGGTTGTCTGAGATATATTCGTGGCACTGTGCATGGGGGGTGGTATGCCGGCATGATGTGGGTGCTGTCATACCATGACGGCAGTGAAGGAGCAAGTTTTGTGTTGGGTTATTGACAGGCAAGGTGGCCAGGTGTTCGCAATTCAGTGCTTGAGCTAATCGGCCCCCAGTACCCAGGTTCAGACCCCCTCAGCCACACCCACCACCACCCGGATCGCCCGGATCGCCTAGCGCCGCAACCTCCACCCGAAACCCTGAATTCGTCGGTTTCCCCCTTGGGCGGATTGCCTCCGTGTGTCTGTGCGCCCACGCGCCTGGACCAGGGGAGGACGTGCTTGGCGTCGCCTGTGTGCATGCGTGGTTGCCGTATTGACGTGTTTGGCCTTGTTCGGGTGTCGTGCCCAGGGCGGGTCATGCATGTCACGAAGCAATGCACATTGAACTCTATTGATTCCACCGGAACACCAATGACAGCAATTATTAACAATAGAGTTTACCATCCGAAGGCCCCGCACGAGAACGAACAACGGGCAGGACCTGGTGCCAGGACCTGGTGTGGTTCCGGCGCCGTGGTGCATGTCGAGCAAAACTACGGGTGCAGACTGTAACGCTTTCGAGGCTTATTTGCGCGTCGACATCCAAGCTAGACTGCAGGCGAACAACTCTATGGTACGCCAGCAGGGAGACTCGTGCATGAGATGGCTAGCCATTGGCTGGACGTGGCTGCCGATGCTCGCGTCCTTCGCGCGTCCACCCGTCGGGCCTCATGCCTCCCCATGCCACCAACAGCACCCTCAAGCCCAGGAGCCCCAGGGCCTCAGATCCCCACAGCCAGCAGGTTGTAAAGTCTAACGTAACGCCTAAACGACCCTTTTCCCAGACTTTGTCGTCGTCGACAGGGATACCGTGCTAATGCATCTCATCGACGCGAGCCGCTCACTCTCCTACAGACCCAGCACAGTCCTCAAAAGGGAGGTTTGAGGGTATCGCATGCACCTGAAACGCATTGGTCCGTACCCTGTGGCCCCATGTTGCTTTTTTCCAGACCGCCCCCTATTGTCGAATCCCATGCGCAAACCGGGGCCTCCCGTGCCGTATAGCACCGACTGCTCCGCATGCATGCATGCTGTCAGCCCGCAACGTCCACCATCCACGTCTGCGTCGCGGACGTCGCGTGCGGTGGTGAGGACGGGTCTGGACGGTACGGATGGTTACGCAAGGCGGTACACACTCGCCGCCGGCTGCGTTTCACCTTGTCGTACCACTGCGTGCGTCGGGCTCGTGCGACGGCTAGACAGACGGCTCCGTCCTCGCCACCACTGCCGTGTTACAAAGAGTTTGCCCGGCACGGCCCGTCGCTGGCACGGCCCGTCGCCAAGAGTCGCCCTCCATGGACGTCGTAGCGGTCCTCGTGGGTCGCCACGCTCTCCACGTCACCCTCGGTCGACCCCCGAGGGTGCCCCACGCCGATAACAGGTACCCTGGGTCCGGCGTGCCTTGTCCATGTGGTGACAGGAGTACGACGTGACACGAGTACGACAGCGTGTCCAGACAAGACACGAGCACGGCGTCATGGGTGTGGGATGTCGTCTTTCGGCGAACGGCGTCCGTCATGCTTCGCACTTGATCTGTGCCTGCACTAACCGACTTGGTCAACGCTAAGGACTTAATCCGCCTCCGTGCCGAATCTAGACCCACGCTGAGGGGGTGCTTGGCCGACATGACTAGCTGAAGGTGGAGAACTAAGATAAGCATGTCCGTCTCCGCGGCCGTCTACAACATGGGTACGGACACCGTGCGTGGGTAATGGACGTGAGATAAGACTTGGCTGTCCATGTCCTACTCCAATGACGCAGCAAGGTGTAGTGCAGTCAGAAACGTTCGTCTGTGCGCCGGCTCAAGGTTCAGGTGCGTGTGTCTGATGTGTCTGTGGGTAGAAGCGAGGGCTCGCTAAACGCAGGCTCTCACAACCACAGATCCGGTTCCTCGCCGGGCCGGAAAGGTCCTGTTATCGCACTCTCACAGCCGCTAGTATTCTCACTCGAACATGTCCGAAGGCACACTATGTGGACGAGAAGGTACTGGTCTGTTTGCTAGCGCTGCGCCTACGGCTGAAATAGTGAAACGTGACGTCGGTTAATCGTAGAGGCGTGCCGAAGCGTGCCGCTCGCTGGTGCGGCTTGCTTTGGACCGTCGTTCCATGGGTTCTTGGACATAGCTGCCAGATTGGCATTGAAGCCGGTGTATCGAATGCCCAGTACGACACCCCCACACACTTTCAAGGTCCACGGGCTACTGGCGTCTGTAACAGGCCACAGGTAGCTTCATTGGGGCTGGCTACAACTCTTGCAGCTTATGGCTCATAGCGCAGCGCTCACAGTGCACAGCGTACAGCGCACAGTGCACAACTCACTTCTAGCCCACGCGCCAAGCACGCACCATCCAAACTGCACGCCGAAGAAGACTAAACACGGAGCATCGGCAGCGGCGTTGGAATAATGCGAAACATTGCTAACTCAGGGTCAGAGTGACAGAGTGGCCCGAGCCGCGGCTATCGCTGGTGAGTCCGCATCGCTTCTACGTATACCAACTGGTCTTGCAGTGAACATGTGGCCATGATCTCGGTGGCGCGATGGCTGTGATCGACGCCGGCGCCGAGGTAGAGATGTGGTGGCGGCTATGTGCATGTTCTGTGACGAGCGGGAGCAGCGCTCAATTGGTGTTACCATTGTCACGGTGCGTGACGCGTGACGCGCCGAGCTCGAGTGAATAGCTTTTCTCTTTTTTGGGGTCCCGTAGTGTAGTTTTCAATGGTTAGTCACTAGTATCGTTCTTTTAGTCCATGTCACTCAGTGTATTGTAGTTTCCCGTGTCTATCAGTCGTTTCTTTCTGAATGGGAGTGAACGAGGGGGTATACCTTTCCTGACGTTTGAAGGTGCTGTGGAAGGTGATAGCTGAATGTGAAAGGGCGCTGACAACGACGCCACATCGATCGGAGACCGTGCTCGGTCGGCTTGGTGCAGAGGTCGTCCACATGACAATTGACAGCGCTCGATGTGAATGGCGTGGAGAGGACGTGAACCATGGGCACATGCTCTCTGGTGTGCCAGGCGCCTTGTTGTAAGGAACGACGTCTGGTTGTTGATGAACAACTCCTGTCGCTCAACCAGGGTCAAGTTGTAATCCTCGTTCGCACTCGTCGCTCCTCGCTCGTGGCTTGTGGCTTGCGGCTTGTGGCGTTGGTCTGTTCGGCACCAGGCGTAGACCCTGATTGGCCATGTGCTTGCGTGCTCACTTCCATGCAGACTTCCTCGCTCGCCTCGTTTCTACAGCAAGTTCGAGTAGGTCGTCTCTCGTGTGGGTCATGTCTCGGTGGGTCACGGTTAGAGTAAATCATCTCCACTGTAGTCGTTTCCAGTGTGGTTCATCTCTCGTGTATATCATCTCTCATGTAAGTTTCTACACCAGTTGGTCAACTCGGGTGTCCAGGTGAGACCGGAGTATCCAAGCTGCCACCTCGGTGCATGGACTCCTAAGAATGAAGGTCGTGTATCAGGGTATGCAGGGAAGACGCAAAGGGAAGAGGCTCCCTTTGGTCCTGTTGTCGCATTCGCCACGACACAGCTTGTTCTGGGGATGTGAAGTTTTCCAAAGGTCAAACCAATCGACCGTGAGGTAAGACTCAACACATCCCGTTCAGACCGGCCTGCCGTTTGTCGAGTACGTCTCTCTGTGCTCCATGGTGGTGTGCTCTGCTGCGCAACCATCACTGTGCGTTCGGATTGGAGCTGCCATCACCATCACAAACTTTCCCAACGGCTCACCCGGCATGACGAGGGTACCATAAGGCGCAATGTGTTGGACCTTCATTGTTGCAGGTACCGCTCGTTTGCATCACACCCACTCTCACTGATCGCCTGCGCCCAACACCTATTGTGTGAGACTGCCACCTCCCACGACGCCAGAGAGGCTGTGATGAGCTCATTGACGTGCAACTGTGATGAGCTCATTGACCCACAACTGACCTGGTTCTGGTGCACAAGGACCAGATCACTCACGCCCGATTGTGTACACGTCTCACCATCTCGCTAACCCGCGGCGGCCGGTGGTGAGCATGACCGCTCCATCACAGCTGCGTCACTGTCCCACCACCACTGGATATCGATAAAAGCCCCTCGGTCGCCACCTCGTGTCCTCAACCCAACCTCTCTCACCAACCCCAATCAAACCCACCACAATGCCAATCTTCCCCCCACCCCGCCGCGGCCGCTCGCCCCGCCCCGCCGTCGTCGTCGTACCCCCTGCCCCGCCCGTCGTCGTCGCCCCGCGCCCCATCATAGAGGGCCCGCGCCCTGTCGTCGTCGTTCCCCCGCCGCGCTCCCCGCGCCCCGTCGTGATTGCGCCCTCGCGCTCGCCGCGTCCCGTTGTCGTCGTGCCGCCGCCGTCGCCGAGGCCCGTCGTCGTCGTCAAGCCGTCGCGCTCCCCGGCGCCCGTGGTGGTTGTGCCCCCGCCGCCCCGTTCGCCGCGCCGCTGGTAGAGCTCTGGAGACGACGAACCACCACCTTCCCGATTGGCACCCAACCATCGTCCGCTTCTCAGCGCCATCGTCTCCGAGCCGGTCCGACACCTAAGCAACGTCCGCGGGTAGCGACAATGACCGTTTCTCGTGCCGTACACGCCGCAGCACACGCTTCCCCTAGCCGAGTTTCCAGAAGGTCTCCATATGTTCATGAGTAGTTAGAGATGTCATCGTATACACGTCTGGTTTCGTCAAAGAAGCAGCGGCTGGACGGTGTGAGATGAGACCAATTCCAATTCTTGGGGAATGACGGGGTGGCGGAGATGAGATACGCCTTGTGTACTAGCTCGAGGCATGATACCCAGCCGTGTGGAGAGTTCGCACACTGCCCGCAATGAGGGGTTGTTGAAACACAAAAAGATCTCTCGACTGTGAGTCGAACACAGGACCTGCGGATTAAAGTGGGGGTAACCAATTACAGTCCGACGCTCTACCAACTGAGCTATCGAGAGGATTACGTAAATTTTATACCACAACAGTCGACGACGCGTTCCCTGGGAATACGGAAATAGCATTGTTTATGCCGCGGAATCAAAATGGCCACCCATTACTAACCACTACTGCCCCTGCTCCGCCATGTCCAGGCACGGGCTACGGAATGAGTCTGGATTTCGTCACTGAGCCCATGATGAATGAATGACCCAGACGCGCCCACCCATATCCCCCGTCTCTTTCCCAACAACCACCCCATCCCCCACTCACCACCTCACCCCCATCACATCCATCCACCCCCACGATGCCCAAGTCTGACACGCCTGCTACTCGCCGCTCAGCGCGCGTCGCTGGCCGCGCCTCGGGCCCGGCTGCTGCAAAGGTGAGCCCGATTGGGTGTGGCGGGGATAAACAAAAGGGGGCATTTCGACCACAACAATGGTCCCTCTGGCGCGCCGCCCGGTAGTGTCCGCTGGGTTTTGGTTGCATCCGCTGACGCCAGCCTGCTCCCGAGGTGAAGAAGGCTGCGCCAAAGGTGGCAAAGCCCAAGGCTGCGGAGAAGGTCGAGGACAAGGTTGAGGACAAGGCCGAAAAGCCCGCGTCCAAGCCCAAGTCCAAGGGCGCGTCCAAGTCCGAGGCCGACAAGCCCGCCTCCAAGCCCGCATCCAAGCCTGCATCCAAGCCCAAGGTCGCATCCAAGCCCGACTCGAAGGCAAAGGACGCCAAACCCGCGTCCAAGCCGGCCTCCAAGCCCGACTCCAAGGCCACGACGGCCAAGGTTGCGTCCAAGGCCGAGTCCAAGGCCGACGACAAGGAGGAGGCCGCGGGTCCGCCAACCTCGGCCGGCCGTGGCGCGCTCAAGCTCGGCCAGACCCTGCCATCCATCACGGTCCAGGACAACTCGGGCGCCGACGTGGATGTGTCGACACTTGCTGGCGAGAAGGGCGTGGTCATCTTCCTGTACCCCAAGGTAAGTCGGTCGTGGGCTCGTAGGGCAGAGTGAGGAGGTTTATTGTTCTGCGTCGGAGTCCTGCGTGGTATTCAGATGCTCCACCATGGGGTCTTTACTCTGGATTGTTTGGTCACATCTTGGACTGGCCTCTGTCTGTCCACTCGGGGATCAATCAGGCTGTCGAGACTGAGACGATGTCCACGTGTGACAGATACGTATGGCTTTGCCCTGTCCAACTAAATTCTGAGAAGCGTGAACTCTCCGAGTATCTGGATTTCACTCTTCTATTCCTCTGCCTCTCTATCTTGAGAAGGCTCCAGAGAAGGCTTCAGTTGCGTCAATAAAGCACCCGGTTCCAAAACCAGCCCGTTTGCCTGCTACAATCTCCCACCTTGCACGTTACACCTGCTGACTCTTCAGGCCGACACGCCGGGGTGCACCAACCAGGCGTGTGGGTTCCGCGACGCGCACGACGAGATCCGCGACCTCGGCTACGACATCTACGGGTTGAGCAAGGACAAGCCGGCCGCGCAGCAGAAGGTGAGCATTAGCGTGGATGGTGCAGGAGGTTGGCAAACAGACGATGGCTCTGCAGAAACTAACGTCCCAGTGGATCAACAAGAACGAGCTCACCTACAAGCTCCTGTGCGACCCCGAGAGCAAGCTGATCAAGAAGTGAGCATCACTGACGAGTCCCCCGCTGACAGCAGGCTCGGTGCTTTTGTCCTCCCGAACAAGTGAGCTCTCCTACCGTGCTACTCTGTGGCCGAATGTCTCCCAGCTAACATGGCAGCACCAAGCGGTCGCACTTCATCTTTGAGAAAGGCACCGGCAAGCTCGTCGACATTGCGCTCGGTGTCAAGCCCGCGAATGAGTGAGTCGTGCGCGTGAGCTGCAAGTCGTCTTCGCTTACACGCAGCCCCGCCAACGTGGTCAAGTTCCTCACATCCCACCACTAATCGGCGGCGCTCCGCGCGCTGCGTAGACCTGCACCTTTGGGCTTATCTAGGTTCTTCCTGTCGGTTCTTCCTGTCGTGTCGTGTCACCTCGCCTCGTCCCGTGTTGGTCTGGTTTCGTTCGTCGTGTTCCCCTCCAGTCCCGTAATCTTGCTGTCGCCCCTGCTGTCGTCCTTGCTGTCGTGCTCTGTATGGTAGATACCGTATGCATTGGTGTATACTGTGATCATCCACGCCATAGGGTACTGCAATACCGTGATAAGCCCAGATAGAAGAGTGTCGAGCTCGCCTGCATACGTCGTGTAGATCGCAACAGGGTCGCGCTCGAACGGATATCAAACTCGTCAGATCGTCAGGAGCGTCCAAGACATGGGCTCCAGGTGGCTCTCGTCATGATCGCAATACGACTGTTCCCACCACATGTCTACTTCCACCACCTACTGACACGACTTCGTGGTGGGCAGAAATCGAAATTACTTCCGCGTTTGATAAACCCCCTCTGGTTTCACCCCGTCATCGCCCACAGGTAGTGCAACCATCGACCCTCTTGCTATGCAATCGGGCGATGCAGCGGCGGTGCATGGATGGCCTGGAACATTCTCCGCCCAGAGCTTGTATGCTTCGGCCAGAACTTGTCGAGCATCGCTTTAAGATGCTGTGCAAGCGGATCAAGGAGGTTGAGACGGCACCGCCTCGGCTTCCAACATCCACCGCTGCCCCCGTTTAAGGTTACACCGCTTCGCACAGCCATGGAGGGTTGGGTTTCGCATGACCTCATGCATTGGGTTCGGCCAGTCAACCCCTATCTCCCCTGTCGTTACAAGCACCGGGAACCTGACATCTATCGGCCACAGCCTTGCACTGCTTGCTGGAGGACTGACCGCCAGGCACGTCTTGGAGCTCGAAACACCAGGAGCGCGGCGGACACGAACTGGGCGGTGCGTCATCTCGTTCCGATTGTCGGCAAGTCACGTCTGGCACAGCCTCGTAAGCGCTGTTTTGTTTATATGCCGCACAAGGTATCCAAAGCCCCATCCCCCACCTCAACTCAGGCCAGCCTCCCACCAACACACTCTCACTGATATCCACTTGCATTCACTTCTTAACCATGGGCCAATCCGCCTCGTCTCGGCTACATCACAAGCCACGCGACCGGCCGCCGGTCGTCATACCCCTACAACTCATCAGCACCCATCCCGACGAGTAAGCAAGTCTTGTTCTCATCTTGAGCTGGTCCTAACAGACCAGCGTGACGACCGACAACAACTCGAGTTCAATCTCAACCCACGTCAGCGTCGGCAACGACGCGCAGCCCTTCCGCGTCACAATGGACATAGGTTGCTCGTACCTCGCCCTCTACGACAAGGAGTACACGCGCAAACACGGACGCTCGCACGGGTACGATCCAGCGCGGGAGTCGGTCGGGACATACCACCAGACAACGCAGTGGAAGAAGCTCGACTTTGGGGGGTGCTATGCGGACGGACACGTCGTGTATGACCGTGTGAGGTTTGGGGATGTTGAGTATAGCCAGATCCTCGGTACGTTTGCCTCGGGACTGGCCGGTGGCTTGATGCACCATGTTGGGCCCACAACTGACGCCGTAGTGCACGCCGAGAAGGTAAAGGACGCCTCGGCGGACATCTCGGGCGTGATCGGCTTCGGACTGCCCGAGGACGGCGCGCAGGGCGACCCGTTCTGGATCAACGCGTGTGTGCTGCGTACACGGGACAATTGGAAGCCGCAGTTTGGCCTGTACATCAAGCGCCAAGACAGTGACGGCAGCGACGACGGCGACATCACGATCGGGTAAGACGCGCCATGTCCAGGCTGGGGCTGATGTACAGCGGTGTGAATCCCGACAGGATCAAGGGCGATATCCACTGGACGCCAATTCTGCGCCCCGACATCGGCACCGAGCTCGAATACAAATTCGTGGACGGCAGTTCTGTCCTCCGTCCTCAGGCCCCCAAGACCCAGCTCAGGTGGGAGGTACGCATGGCCGGCACTGTCGTGTGGACCCACGGTACACCACAGCGCTTTGGCGGGGGTACAGCGCGGTTCGACACGCGCGCGACCCACATTTCCGGCCCAGAGGTGATCGTGGACAAGATGTACAAGTCCATCGGGGCGGGGCGGTACACCGACACCGACAGGCCGGACGGGTGGTACATTCCACAGTTGCCGCCGGACGTCCATGTGTCCTTTGCGTTTGGGGACAGGTCGTTCCCTGTCGACGTGGCGGAGCTGTTCGTCTGGGATCCGGTGCATGACGAGTACAAAGGCCTGATGACGGCGTCAGATGAGTAAGTGCTGCAAAGCTGGTGAATGCTGACCACTGCAGGGACAGGTGGACACTCGGGATCCGATTCCTCCAGAGCGTGTACACGGCGTATGGCAAACACGACGGCGAATGGCACGTCGGTATCGCTCAACTCGCCGAAGGATCGCCTGGACCGCCTGAAGAGTTCCCACCAGGCGGCACAGGACAAGAATGCGTTCCAGACTCCAGCTTGTGTGACACAGACGAGGAGATCCCCATACTTCTTCCAACCGACAGGACTAGCATGGACTACACGAGTCACAGGAATCCCCTACCTCACCCCCTGCTGGATTTTATACCTCGTCCTCGTGGCAACTCCGTGAGCGCCAGAGTAGCCGTCCCGTGTACGTCGTGATATGAAGTGATAGTGTTGTAGAACATAGAGGATAGAGTGACATGAAGAACGGAGATGCCGAGTTCTACCCAAGCGCAGCGGCGGACCGCGCTGGAGCCGCGCGCCGTCTCTATTACAACGGATAGGACTGTTGAGTGCTCACCTGGTTTCTACAGCATGGCAGATATTGCACTCTTTCATGGTCCCATAACAATTACATCTCCCGACTGCTCAGACTATGTGGTCTTGCTTCATCATCACCTTTAGTGTGCTCCTCATACTGCTGCATGAAATCTCGCTTATCCAGCCGCCTACGCATCCTTGCAGCTCTACAACAGCGTCACAATGTCCTTGCGAGCCAACAAGACAGTGAACCCGACCGCCTACAGCACGACGACGGAGAGCCGGTGCCCTGATGTCAGCATGCTCAACTCGGTGCTTTTACCAGATTGTCCTTGCCAATTTGCCTTGGTGGACATGTACTCACTCCCATCAATGACCTTGTTGTGAACTACAGTCAGCCACAGACCCACAGAAGGTAACACTCTTGAGCGATACTTTGATACTCACATAGCCGGTGTGCCTTCTGGGCATCGCAGTACACAAAAGTGACCACTACGCATTGTCCTCCGCGTCTGGTTCCAACATGCTCAACGGGCCCAACGTCGGCCAGGAAGAGTGACAATACGTCGCTCGTGCTCACGTCGCTGGGCAGGGGCCCGACCAGGACCTGGCGACCGTCGAGGGACGTAGGCGCGTCGGGGTCGTAACGGTCGGAAAGGCGCTGCTCGAGTCGCATTGAGCCTTCGTGTACGATGGGCCACGCGTGGACGGGGGACATCTCAAGCCGGGGCCGGTCGCGGAGCGGTGGCGGCGCGTTGTATTGGCCACGACCGCGAGGGCCGACGTTGCTGTTTTGAGGGAGGTACGGCGCGAACCGCTGCTTCGGTGGCTTGCCGGTGGGCAAGCGCGACGCCTTTGGGGCGATCGGGGCGTTGGCGGGTGGCCCTTGGTGCTGCCCGCGGCCGCGACGGGGGACGTTGCCCTGGCCCGAGGACGGCGAGCCATGCTGCTTTTGTTGTTGTTCCATGCGCCCGCGCGACGCCTTCGGCGTGGTCGGCGGGCTGGTCGGGCTCGCGGTGTCCTCAAACCCGGGAAGGCGCGGGCGAGTAGGGGCGACGTGCGCGGCGGGGATGGAGAACGGGACGAAGCGCGGCTTGATGCGGTCCACAAGGCGCCCACTGCCCGGCGGAGAGCGTACCGACTTGACCGCGGACGGCGGGTAACGAGTGGGGGTCCTGGCGGCAGGTGGCGTGGGCGTCCTTGCCTTGGTCGGTGGGAGGGGGCTACCAGGTACAACTGGACACCAGGAGGTGTCGGCACGAGGAATTGGCGTGTAGAGCACGTCCTCATCGACCAGCATGGGCAACCCGCCCCACGTCGATGCACGCGTCGGGGTGATGATACTCCCCAGCGACGTGTCGTTGTGCGACCACGGCGAGGCCGTGGTGTCGGACGACCGGTGCGGCGGAACGGGTGAGCGCCACGACATGCTGCTAAGCCAAAAAAAGGAAGGGCGGAATGTCCAGAGGGCGGGTCGGGTGATGAACAGGGGCTGAAGATGGGGAGCGGTGCGGTAGTGGTGGTGAGGGAGCGGCCGAAGGGAGTGAGCGTGGCTGGCACCAGGACAGCGTCGCGCGTATTAGAGGGGGTATGTAAGAGGTTACGTGGTGATGAAAGAAAGAATGAGAAGTTAGAAGGAATGAAATAGGAAATATATGGGCAAATGCTGAAGAAAGGAAGGAAGGAGGAAAGGACACACTGTACCGGGGCCGCGCGCGGCCTCATAGTTGCATGCCAGGCTGCCCACACCTTCTACCTATGCTACGACAACACCTTTAGTAAATACCAACAAGACAACGAGCTCGGGTCATCAGAGGACGACAACCGAAAGACGAGGGCCTGAGGTCAGCATACTCTCTTGTTATGCGAGACACACAGTCTCTGATAAACTGGTCCTGTGGACATGCACTCACCGTTGTCAATGGAGACGTTGTTGTCTGAGCGTCAGATTCAGGAAGTACTCATTTGATTATCAAACTCACACATCTGTGCTGCTCTCTCCGCCACGAAATCAACGAAGGTCAGCAGTGCAAACTGCCCTCGCAGCCTTGGCTCCACGGTCTCGACAGGGCCGACCCTTTGGAAGAGCGAGATCACAGTAGCTGGCGCCCAGTACAACACTGGCCCGACGAGGACTTGCCGTCCCTTAAGAGGACGTATCGGCAGAGTGTGGGGAGGAGACAGCCGGAACTCAAGGGGAAGGCCGGTCTCGTAGGTCGCGAACGATGGAGCGTAAGGAGCTGGCTGGTATTCGACGTTGGCCGTGGTACCGCGGAAGTTGCGCTTCCTGTCAAAGGTGGCGCCGTACGCCGACGAAGGAATCCAGGACGTTGAAGATGTGTGTTGCTTGGTGGCCTTCGTCTTCTGTGATTTACGAGTGTATGGCGCAAACCTCTCCCGGCGTCGACCGGTCCGTGTGCGCAGAGCGGTGGGGGTCTCGCCTTGCGGTGCCTCCGCCAGGACCTCGGACTTGGGCACGACGGGAGCCCTGCCGCCGTCGCGCTTGGGCGCGAGCCGTCGTGTCGCGGGCTCGTGACCCTCGGTGAGAGGGAGGAGAGGTACCCGTGGCGTGATCCGATCGAGAAGGGGGATAGCTTTCGGCGTCGAGTTACACGACTTGACGGGCGGAGGTGAGGGGCGCATTGGCGGATTCACAAGTGGTGTGTGCCGAACCGGGGTGACAGGGCTACGTGTGGGGCTGCCTGGCGAGCCGCGCCACGAGTACGGCGAATCGTCGCGGGGAATGGGGGTGTACCACACATCGGGATCCACGACCATTGGCGAGCCCGCGTATGACGGCGTCGACACGCACGGGGGCGTGATAGCGCCCGATGACGTCGCGGAGGACGAGGCGCCCGTGCACGAGGGGGCGCATGGGACCGGTGACGGGGACAGAGAACCGCGCGACATGTTGGTTGGGTCAACGGGGGATGGTGTCGACACAAGAAGAATGGGTTGGGTGGACGGTGGTCAGGAGGGAGAGGTGCCGTAGTGGTGATGGGGAGCGAAGGGAGTGAGCGTGGCTGGCACCAGGCCAGCGTCGTGGGTGTTGGGAGAGAGGGGTATGCGAGAGGTTGCACAACAAGCAGACGGTGACAAAACGAGGGAGAAATTACAAGGGACAAAGTAGGCAGTGGGTGAGTGAATGTTCGAGCAAGGAAGGAAGGACACGCAACACGAGGCAAACACGCCATTTGCCTCCACCCCTCATCCCTCCACCGTACGGCTCACCCAATCGTCCAAAGTGGCACCCACCATATCGCACTCTGCACCATGCATCCAGCCGTCATTCTCGCATCGCTGGACCTGCACAACACATACTCGACATGCATTCAGCTCTTACATGCTGCTAGCTCTACAAGAAGACGTCTTCAGCCACACACACTGCCCGCGCACATAGCTCACCCCTACCGCGCTTGCCCACCCCTCCCATTCCCCTCGTCCTCACGCTGCCGCTTACGGTAAGCCACCTCGTCGGCTGCCCTCCGCTCAAGCTGACGCTGGTAGTCTGAACGGCGCTTTCGGTTGAGTGTCGAGTACTGTGCACTGCGGCGGGGCGAATGCGAGCTCGAGGCGCTGGACACGGACGGCGTACCCCGTGCGTGTGACGCGCCACTGCGCACGGGCTTGGGTGGTGACGTGGGGGGCACGGCGGATGCGCACAGGCGGTCTATCGTCAGTACGGTCGTAGCTTTGCAGCAACCGTGCATACTCACGACCGTCAATTGCAAAGTTGCGGACTGGGATCAGTACATGATCACAACCCTGGCCCCGGTATCAAACTCACACATGTTGGCTGCCCGCACCGCATCAGGGTCGTGAAAGTACACGATAGCCACGTTCCCCACCAGCTCGATGCGCCTCACGAGTCCAATCTTGGCTTCGAGCGCCGCCTCGAGGTCCTCCTTCCGCACCGAGTTGGGGATGGGGAAGAGGACCAGCTGGCGCGAGTCGTTGGGTATGACCCGGTTGGCTTGGGTGATGGTGATGCGGGAGAGGAATGGGTGCTGGTTGGTTCCGTGCACGGGCCGGCTTCTGGAAGGGGAGTTGGGTGTCACCGAGCCCCCGGTGTTCCGGGCTGGGGTCTTGCTCCGGGCGATCGGGGCGGGAGCGGGGCCCGCGCTCCGGGTGACTGGGACGGGCGTCACCCCTCGCGCAGTGGATGTCGCCATGCGCGATTCGCTGCGCAACACCGAGTCCACCATTGTATTGGTCCAGTGACGTGTGGGCTGCCGCGGTGCAGCAGCACGCTCGACTTGCTCGTGCGACGTCGTGGCTGCTTCGGCGTTGCGCGAGATGCGCAGTTGGGCCATGAACTGGGCCCCATCAGCAGACGAAGCCCGAATGGGTGAGGACGTACCTCGTCGAGCTCGAGGTCAACGTCCATCGGCTCTCCCATTGTGGCTTGTACGCGAGGATGGTTGATGGGTAAGGTGGTAGCACGTGAGGTGTGGAAGGGATATGAGTCTTGATGCAAGATGAGGAAAGGGGTGGAGGAGAGATGAGAAGGGAAGAGAAAGTGTGAAATGGACAAATGAAAGATGAAAATCGAAGTCGACAAAACAATCGCGTCGACACGCTTGGCATGGCTGGCACGTGGCCGCACAATCTACAGTATACAGAGCAAGCTATAAGCCGAGCTCCACGCCTGATTCAGCGCTCCAACCTCAATGTATCTCTTCAGACTGTCTACCCGTTACTGTTCTCCCTTCTCTACGTGGCCGAGGGGTTGCGAGTGGGCGGCGGCGCGACAATGCCGCTGTTCGGGTCGACCGCCTCTTTGGCGTCCGAGTCGGGCTTAGGGCGAGCTGCGCTGTCGGCGGGGAGCGGGGGCTGGGCGTCGGGCGGCGAGAGATCACACGGGGGCTGCACGGGAACGTATGCGCCGTAGGGAGTGAACGAGTGCGGGGCGACGGGATACGAAAACGGCCAGTAAGGGGGAGGAGCAAACGGGAATGGGCCCAGCAAGGCCCCGTGCTGCGCACGAGTGGCCTGCTGCCAGTTCCCGTACCCATAAGACGAGTAGCCCCCCGTGCCATACGGATCCTGCGGGAGCCCGTAACTGGGCATTGGGTACGGCTGGTAGTACCAGCCTGGAGCGAGCGGGCCTGGTGCGCCGTAGGTTGGGGGCAGACCAGCCTGGCTCCGACGCATGGCGTTCATGACAAACACAGGCCTCTCTCGCGCACGCTTCTCGGCCTAAAGTTCCGTCAGTAGGAGTGACGCAGGAGGAGAGAGTAGCAGCTCTGAAGCAAACTAATGGGGACATACGTGTTCGTCCTCCACGGCAGCTCGCTCGCGCTCGCGCTCACGCTCGACATCACACTAGATCCATCAGCAGGTGTACAGTGGGACCGAAAATAGGTAGTGGAAGGAAACATACCGTCGCCGCCTTGTCAACAGGACCCTCTGCGTCCGGCTCCTCATTGACACGCGCCTGGCGTGGATCCATCGGCTTCCCGTTATCATTGAAGTGGTCGATTGTGCATGCAGGATGAGGGCATTGACGCTGCATTCATCAGCAGGGGCAAAGGGCACGAGGGCTGGGGAGTCCAGATGAACCGAACGAGACATACGTGGGCGTTGCGATGCGGACGGTCGGGAAGATCCATGGTGTGTGTGTATTGTCGACGCGGGGGAGTCGGATGGGTGTTCTACGTTGATTTGCGAGGATGAAGAAGGGGACACTGAAAGGAGGAGAGGATAGGAAACTCTTGGAGAAATGAACTGAGTGATGTGTAAACAGATTAGACCGTCTCAGAATAGCAGCACTCGGCGGCGGTACAGCCGTGGTAAAGGCAAGCACCACTAAGCGGCATCGGCGGCGTCGGCATGTCGCTAGCCGCGTCATGTGGCAGTTTGCAATGTGGCACAATCGGCATGTCAATCCATTAAAATCTAAGAAACCGGCTCAAACTTGACCTTGACCCCGGTCTTATCCTTCATCCTCGCCACCCACGCCTTGACATGGGGCACATCCGCGTGCTCCCAAAGGAGCTCGTTGACGGCGGGCGCACCGGCCTGGGACGAGAGGTACCAGCCAAACAGGGCCGAGTCGCCGTGACCGGGTTCCTTGCCGTGGATGTACGGCCCCTGCTCGGCGAGCAGCATCTCCACGACGGCCAGCTTGCCCCGCGCCACCTTGGCAATCGCCTCGACTTCGCCCTTGCGCTGCGGGTTCCGCAGCTTGTCGACGCCGTCGCGCAGGCCCTCGGCGTCGTTGCCGCACTTGACACGGACAAAGTACTCGGCCGACGGCGCGTCGTTGAGCGTCCAGAACAAGGGACGGAAGAGGTCGCGCATCACGGGTGCCAGCTCGAGGTCGGACCAGAGGGAGACGAAGCGTGCAAGCGACGCGCCGGACTCGCCCGAGAAGAGGTTGCGCGAGGGTATGCCGTGCGTCTTGTTCAGCTGTGCAGTGTAAGCCAGGTCCACCAGTGAGCAGCCCGATCGTGCCATGGCTCAATCCCTGCTCCCAGTCCCAAAGGCCCAGACTCTACTCACATACTCGGCAATCTTCCACGAGTCGGTGACATACTCGCCCCTCTCGGTCCTGAGCGTGGGCACCGTGACCTTGTCGTTCCCCGTCTCCTTGGCGAGCTCGTTGCGGACCTGGAGGAACGTAAGGGGCACGCGGTCGTACTTGAGGCCGAGCAGACTGGATCGTTAGCTGTCGCCCGAGGCTGGAGGGAGACACAAAGCCTGTGGGGACCACACACCGCCCAGGTGTTGAGCAGACTACGACAATTTGGCTGCTGCTCCACCCTCATGGCTACCAAGACCGACGTGACGTGCTCGGGCCAGGGCCAGAGGGGGCAACAGAGCGTGCAGCGACCACACACAGCCCAGGTCATCAGCTGACAACCAGACCTGGCGGCTGCTGCATACCCGCGACAACCAGCACCGCCGTGACACGCCCGAGCAGCCCGAACCTGCCCTCAGCCATACCCCGCAGCACCCGCACACGTACCGAACACGCGCACTCACGCAAAGTCCACAACCGTACGGAGGACGAACGGACTATGGCTGTCCTGCCCCGCCGCGTCCGCCTCGCGCGCGACCAGGACGTAGAGCGTGTCTGGCATTGGATGTGGATGTGGATGCGTGTCGCAGGCGTTCAGACGAGCAAGCGGGGTGTGGATGCGTCGCAGACGAGTGCTGAGACGGTTTCAGAGAGAAGCCGAACGGAGCGGAGCGGTGCACAGAGTAGAACGGAGCGATGGGGAGAGACAGCGGTGCAGCTGGTGTCAAACTGTAGCCCAAGTCTAAGAATGATGCTTCCCACCGCATCGGGCATCGGTATTTAGCCTTGCTGGGATCAGTGGCCGATGACGCTTGCCGGCGGCAATCGCCGAATTTGCCGCGTTTCGCTTTGTCAGCCTCGCGCGATTCGGGCGCGCCCAGCCCGCTCCACGGCTTGACGCGCTCGATGCTGATGCATGTGTTTGGGGCACACTCTGTGCCCGGCCTGCTCCGGGGAGGCGCTGGGAGAGGAGTGGTGGGACCATCCCCGGAGAACCCAGAATCTATGTTGTATGTGATCTATGGACACTGGTGTGAGACCAGAATAATGTCGTGCAGGTGTATGTGATCTATGGACACAGGTTTAGGACCAGAATAATGCTCGTGCAGATGTATGTGGTGGACTGGGTCGAAACGATGAGATGTGAAGGGAACAGCGTTGGAGCTCGACGTATCGGAGTGCCGCTGCGAAAGGCCGGGCTGCGTGCTAGCAGTGCGGAGGTTGAGGGTGGGTGGGCAAGATTGCGAGGCGTCTTCGCGGTTGCGCGGTGACGGGGAGACGGAGAGGCGGATGGAGAGGAGGAGAGAGAGAGGGAGACAGAGAGGATGGGTTGAGTTGGGTGGTGCGCCTCCCCGCTCCTGGGCGCCACGTGTCACTCACGTGACTCATCCAGCGCCCAGCCCGCTCCACGGCTTGACGCGCTCGATGCTGATGCATGTGTTTGGGGCACACTCTGTGCCCGGCCTGCTCCTCCCAGGCGAGAATCGTACCCGGAGCGAGGGGACGAAAGGAAGAGCAGGCCAAGGGTCGAGCCTCGCGGCGGCGCGGATCCGGCGCGGGTGGTTAGGCGCTCGCGGCGGCGTGGATCAACGGCGCGGGTTCGGGCGCCAGACGGCGGACATGGACGGAAGGCCATTTCGATCGAGAGTGGAGTTGGCCGCGTTGCCCCGCAAGAGGGCAGCCGACGCGTCCCGGACAGTCTGTGCCGGGGTGTCGACGTAGCGCGTGAAGGCGGACGAAGACCACCGGCCCAGGAGCTTGATGTCCTCGTCTGGCACGCCGCAAGCCGACGCCCATGTTGCGGCGCCCCGCCTGAGCGAATGTCCGCTAAAAGCGGTGGCCACATACCCTGCATCACTGAGGGCTGTAGACAGGTAGGCGCGCACGCGTCGGGCGCTGAAGCCGCCGCCTGGGAGGAAGAACAGCGGGTCGTCATGAGGGACCGCTGGTGTGGCAGCGAGCCACTGGCGCAGGACGGCCACAGGGCAAGCCCCGTCGGGGCCTTCCGCGATAACCAGCCTTGTCCCACGGCGGCCTTGGTCGGTCTTGGAGCGGGGGATGAAGATTGTCGAGACGCCGGGTGCGGCGCGAAGGTCGAGACATGAGCGGGAGAAATGGAGCTCGGAGTCGAACGTGTCGTAGGTCAGCTCGCCCATGCGCAGGAAGCACGCGAACCCGAGGAAGAAGGCGGCTCTGAGTGCGAGGGCTGATGTAGGACCGCCGAAGAGGTGCGGGGCTTGCTGAATCGTCCGTAGAATGCGTTGAAGAACTGGCAGGGTGATCTGCAGGGGTTGCGTCCTTGCCGTGACACCGTAGAGCCTCTCGGCGCCCTTAATGACGCGGGCGATGCGTGGCGAGTTGAGCGGTGAGGAGTCGAGTCCGAGGTCGGCGTGCCAGGACCGTAGCGCCGAGACTTTCCTGTCCAGCGTCTTGTCGTGAAGGGACTGGCCCCGCCGGTGGATCTTCGTTGCCTCGTCCGCGATCCAAGCCGAGGCCTGGAGGGTGGAGACCGGGAAAAACGGGGGATCCCAGCTGTTCCGTACCGCGAAGTCGACGAAGGAGCCAATCGAGGACTCGAGGCCGAGCCGCGTCGAGCGAGCCAGGCCGTGCCACAGGAGCACCGACTCGTCGGCTGTCCCCCCCACCAGGTTGTGCCAATTGGGCGGCGGCGGGACCAGTGAGGTGTCGAGGCGTGATGAGCGGCGTACAGTGTGTGGGGCGTACGGGTCTCTGCGCCGGGTGGGTGCATGGGCAGTACGGGTGTCAGAACGCTGGGTCACACCTGCCGAGAGAGTGCGTCAGCGATGAAGTTCTCGGCAGATCGCAAGCCATGACCCCTCGACCATAACGACACGTCGTGTCTGATCAGCAGCGACCAGATTTGGCGGAGGACCGTCTGCGCCCTTCGATTCGACACCCGGCCCGTCTCGAGCACCACCTCCAACGCCTCATTGTCGACGTGCGCGATCACGTCGTGTCGCGGGTAGAGTGGGGCCCACCGTGTGAGACCCTCCAGCACCGCCGCCGCCTCGAGGGTGAGAATATCCGCGCCGTGTAATTCGGGGGCAGCCGTGACCGCAAACGAGTCGCCAACGTCGAGCGGAGCGAGAAGCTCCCCTCCCAGGCCGTGGCCCGTCGTAGCCGCATCTGTCCACATGTGGATAACGCCGATCGGTTCGCGGAGGAGGGAGAAGCCAGGCCAGGTCCTTAAGAGGCTGCGCCACCACCGCAGATCGTCCATCACGGGACGTGAGAGTTGCAAGCGTGCCGTCGGCGAAAACCCGTACGAGTCCTTGAGTTGGTCGAACAGGCTGCGGGAAAAAGCCCGCCCAGGTCGGCAGACATGGCAGGCATCCCCCAGAAGGCCCGCGAGGGACTCGAGATCGTGCCGCGAAGCGGATCGTCGTAAGAGGACAGTTTGAACCTTGGCTTGCAGCCGGAGGCGTTTGGTGTCCTCCATCCAACATGCGCCATGTGCGGCGTCGACGACTACCCCCAGGACCTTGACGCAGGGACCGAGGAAGGTTTTCGGCCGCGCGACTTGGAAGCCAAGCGCTCTGAGGACCTGGCAGACAAGCCCGACGATGCCCTCAGCGTGCCGCTCATCGCAGAGCCCGAAAAAATCGTCCAGGTAGTGACTGCAGGGGACACCGAGCGACGCGAGGATCCAGTGCACCGCCGAGGCGAAATAATCGAAGATGTATGGCGATGACCTTCCTCCGAAGTTGAGGGTACAGTCCAGGTATGTCTGGCCGTCGTGCTCGTACGCGAGGAGCGGAGCATCTCTGGAGTCCACTGCGATGTGCCGAAAGGCCCCTTTGATATCCACCTTCCAAATACGCCGTGTAGGCCCCGAGGCGGCGCGGACCTCGTCGAGGAAGGTATCGACACTAGTGAAGATGAGGAAGCCGTCCTCGTACGCAATCCCAGAATTGACCGACAAGCCCGTGGTACCGTTCTCGTCCCGCGGCCACGAGAGGTCGTTGATGAGGCGGAACCCTCCGTCCGCTTTGGGCACAGCGGAGATCGGTGACAGGGTGAACCTTTCGCGGGGGTGCGGAGTGCGCGTGAGCCCAGCGTGCACAGAGGCCTTAATTGCTGATGAGACCGCTAGGGATTTGTCGTCGCCAAGTTTGTATGTCGGCGCGTGGTTGCGTCCCCGCCACCGCAGAGGCCCGTCGTACCCAAGGCGAGCTCCGTGCTTAATCATCCCGACTATGTTGCGACGCACCCGTGGGTCGGGATGTCCCTTCAGGAGGTGGTCCCAGGTATCAGCGACTAGGTTGGAGCACGTAGCTGGCACCCCATCAGGGGAGAACAACCGAAAGGGTGGTCGGGGGGAAGAGTGGGCACTCGGGGCGTTGGGGCAGGGTGTGAGGCCCAAGTCTCTCGCCAAGGTCTGTAACCGGTAGGCCTCGCGGGGCGGTCGCTCGGGTTTGGGCAGTGCCGACCAGAAGGAGTCAGGGAGAGGAGGTGTCGGCGTGTTCGTCGGCAGGAACACGGGAACGGCCTCCCCTTCCCCCCCCTAAGTCTCGCGTTGCTGCAGATGTGGGAGGTAATCGGGGTTGGACTCCGGCCCTCTGGCAACGGCGCATTGTCCGATGTGACGCCGGAGCACATCGCGGCGGTCAAACTCGGCACCACAGGCGGGGCAGTGAAGGTTCCGGGCGTCCTGGTGTTCCATCAGGTGGCGCAAGTAGAAGACTTGGTTCTTGGCGTACACCTTGTCGCACACGTCACACGTATAAGGGCCTGACGCCGTGTGGTCGAATGTTGAGCATTCGAAGTTGAAGCGCACGCAGCGTTCGCACCGAGAGCCCGGGAGTTCCCCGGCGACACACTTGACCTTCGATAGGCGGCAGTTGGCACATGTGCGGAAGGGTCGTGGCCGGCGTCCTCGCGAGGTTGACGATTCCCCCCTCTGGTCGGCACTCTGGGACGGCTCGTCGTCGTCCTCGATCGAAGAGGGGGGTTCCGCGAGGCTGCGCAGGGAGGCGGCAGCCGAGGACGCGGCCTGGCGGCGTGGGGGCCGTTGGGGTTGCGGGGGCGGCGGGGCAGGGCCCGGTCGTATTGGCCTTAGGCGTGAGAGCAAGGATGAGTTGGTCGGAACGGGCCCGGATGGCGTATTGAGCACTGGGTGCTCTAGATTGGCCCGGTTGGCCGTTGTGGGCGACCCCGTGTGGTCCAATCTGGTGCGGTCACTGAGGCGTGGGACAGCAGACGTGGGAGCCGGGTTGACCCACGCCGCATCTGACGAGGGTCCTGCATGACCCAGGCCGGCCCAGCCGGTTGGTGGTAGAGGGAGCGCCGACGCGGGAGCCAGGTTGACCCGCGGGGCATCGGGCAAGGGTCCTTCATGACCCGAGCCAGCCCAGTTACCGAGGACGGGGGGCAGTGGTGCCACGGGAGCCAGGTTGACCCGTGGAGCCTCCGAAGATGGTCCTGAGTGACCAGGCTCGGGCCATCCCGTCGAGAGGAAAAGGTGACCGGTCAGAGCAGGAGCAGGGTTAACCTGCGCAGAGCTTGTTGAGGCCGCCGAGAAGGAGAGGTCGGCGGTGGGCGCGCCCATCATCGCCGTCCACTCATCGAGTGGGAAACCGAAGTCCCACGGTTCTTCGGGCGGTAGGGTAGGGACAGGGGCTGTAGGTGCCGGTCGCGGTGTCGGGTGCGCCGGGGGCGGGAGCGTGGGGGCATGGACTGGGAGCGGTGCCACTCGGGTTGGCTCAGCAGAGGGCGGTGCACTGCCTGGGAGCGCCACGTTTTACGCAGGTTCAACCTCTTCGTTCCCGCCATTTCTCGCGAGCTCATGTCCGATCCTTCACCAAGGGCATGGCTTGTGCGCAAACTGTCGGTCGCCCCCACGTATCCAGGATACTGGTCCTCAGCCTGGGAGGGCGTTCACTTGAATCAACACGGGTACACCATTCACACGGAACTGCTCGCCGTCCTCCAGAGAGTGGAGGTGGACGAGCTCACCCTGGTTGACGTTTACGTCAACAATCCCAAGCAGATGTGCTTGCGGCCCCATGGGCATGTGGTCTCGCAGGCGCCATTGTTCCACTGTTGGCAGGTTTGCCTTGCCCGGACGCCGCTGATGCCTCCAGCTACGGGGGCCCGGTTCTTGGCAGGGGCACGGCCCGCGGGGGCCGCCTTCGGTGGCGCAGGGGCGTTGGTAGGGAGCACGGAGATGAGGCGCGAGTCGCCGTAGTCGGTCCAAATGCTTGCGTCGCTTGCGCCGGCAACGAATTTGGGGCCCGTGAACCGCAGGTGGTATGCGGTAGCCGTTTGCCACCCGCGGTGTAGAGAGAAGTCCGCGAGCCAGGTGCTGTACTCGTTCATGCCGCGAAGAAGGTGGACAGCGTCCTGCGCACTGGCCTTCCCCATCCCATGGCACATGAGGACGATCAAGTTGCCCCACGCCAGGAGGAACGTCTTCAGGTCGGGGATGGTTCGCACGAACTCGACGAGGTCGTCCTGGTCCGACGTGTGTGCTTGCGTGAAACGGACCACTCCATCTCCAGAGGTGGACAAGCGGAGCTCGTCGCCCGCCACCGCTTTGCCCTTCTTCTTCTGATAGTGGGGGCCAAGGGGGTCCAGTGTGGCTGCCAGGTCGGCGGCCGGCAGAGTACCTTGGATGGCCCGGTTGTAGTGCTTCTCCGTCATGAAGTGGAAGCGGTCGGCGATGGACTTGGGCATCTTGTCCGACTCACTCTCTAAGCGACGTCTGGTCGGGACGGGGCCGTCCGTGTTCTCGGCACGGCTGTCGACGTAGTGCCGCACGCCCCTGTCGTCGATTCGAAATTGGCGCCCTTCCGAGTCAGACATCGTGGGACCTGTGAGGTCACTGAATGTCCTTTTGTTCGCACCCAATGCCGCTTGGACCGCCTTTACGACGGTGGCCTCGAGGCCCGTGCCGAGCTCGTCGAGACGAGTTCCGATGCGCTCCACGTTGTCGGAGAGCGTCGTGAGCTGGCCTTGGAGGTTGTCGTTGATGGCATCCTGGTTGGCGAATGACTCCGCCATGGCGGTATTGAGCGTCGCCAGGTCCACAGGGTCGTCGGTCATCGTGGTTCGCCAGCGGGTGGCAAATGCGTGGAAGGGGGGAGGGGGGGGGGGGGGGTGGCGTGGTGTAGGGTATCGCGCGCAACCAGCGTGTGGTCGCTGAGAAGAGGCCTGTTAGGCTCGTGGCGGCTGAGAATGCTGCTGCCGAGGCCAAGGCGATCAAGATTGCGAGGCGTCTTCGCGGTTGCGCGGTGACGGGGAGACGGAGAGGCGGATGGAGAGGAGGAGAGAGAGAGGGAGACAGAGAGGATGGGTTGAGTTGGGTGGTGCGCCTCCCCGCTCCTGGGCGCCACGTGTCACTCACGTGACTCATCCAACGGTCGACGCCATGTTCGGCACATTTCAGGCACACACCAGATAACGGAGCTTGACTCCCGGCATGTACCGTTCGGTTCAATGCGTCGTCATTGGTTCGGTTGGTGGTGTCAACTACGCCCCCGGCGGGGTTCTTGGCTGCGTGTATGGAGTCTTGGCGGGATGCTGACATTGTCGGGGCCGAGGACTGGCGAGGACTGCTGCGGTGGTGTGGTGTTCTCACTTGCTGGCATGGTGGGAACAGCCTGGTCCACCTGCGCGAGTGTGTATTCATCAGTCATCCATCACATACCGCACGCGGCAGTGATCCGGATCGGATATCGGCCGGGTCTCGAATGTGTAGATGATGACCATGCATAATGTAGCAATCCGTACACCGGCCCGGCGCAGCCGCTCCCCCGCCGTCCCCTCCCCATTCTATATACTTCTGTCCCGGCGACTACCTAGATTGCCGTGCCGCGCGGCTCGATGCGTCGAAGGGCGCGTTGCGGAGCTCCCCTAGTTCTGGCTGGGTCGCACACCTGCGCCCGCCTACACCGTATCCTCCATCATCAAGCGGGGGAGAATGTTCATGCCGATGAGCTCCTGGATGAGGAGCTTGGCGGCGTACGGCATGGTGATCTTGACGACCGCCTTGGACGAGCCGCAGCCCTTGCACCAGCCAGAGTACGCGAGCATGCCGCACGTCTCGCAGACCTCGGCGTCAAAGGCGTCGGACGAGATCATGAGACGCTCGAGGAGGAGCTGTGTCGCGCCGTAACCAATGAGACTGGATCGTTAGCCAATGCTGTTGGGTGCCGGGATGCGAGAGAATGGAGAGGCCAGTGTGTGCGCGGGGGGGGGGGGGGGGGCGGGCAAGTTCGCGGGCAGGTTCCGAAACGCGACGATGTCCCCGAGCAGACCGCGGTCGTAAGGTCCCCCCGCAGACCACGG